>JASDQU011248923.1:5679-25442 GCA_032191745.1 Picea mariana
GGTGTTACAACTAGGGTTTGCATGATTATTTTCTTGATGATTTGTAAGTATTTTTCTGCAAAACTTCTTGATTGAATGGTTGTAGTTTAATTTCTTGCATCTATTTATAAATATTGTTGAATCAAAACCCTAGGGGACAAACACACAAGTAGGTCGTTGTCTCATGTCCCCTGATTGAAAAACTTTTAGCCATTGAAGAAGAAGAAGAGAACCTAGCCATGGCTACACTCCTTTTTCTTCTTCCCTTAAGCTAGTCGTACCTTTTGACTTCAAGAGGAAGAGGACGTCCCAGGCCTAGGTTATCTACACCTAGGGTTGTTTTCTTTTAGGGTTTGATGAAAGAGCCTTGCCTTAGCAACACTCTCCCTCTTTAAACCCTCTTGTCTTGAATTTGCTTTTCATTGAGCTAGATGTTTGCCGGGAAGGAGGAGAGAGCACGAAGACTTGCTTTAGCAACACCGGAGTGAGCCTCTCTCCCCTAGGGTTATGATTTTGGAGCCCTGCTTTAGCAACACTTCAAAACTTATCCCTCTAGTCCTTTAAAATCTCATCTCCTTCAACTTTTGCGTTCTTCACCTATGACTCCATTAACCCTAAGGCATTGATCTAGGATCTCCAGCGTAGAAGTAGAATTGGATCCAAACACTCTCAAACCTCTTTTGAACTGAAACCCTAACTACACTAACCCTAACCTACTAACCCTAGAATGCTGACATCACCCTTGGTTATTTCATCTTGATGCAGCTACCTTTCATTTTATAACCAATTGAATGGTAGTTAAGA
Source organism: Picea mariana (assembly GCA_032191745.1). Taxonomy (NCBI): domain Eukaryota; kingdom Viridiplantae; phylum Streptophyta; class Pinopsida; order Pinales; family Pinaceae; genus Picea; species Picea mariana. The sequence continues at coordinate 6,463 of JASDQU011248923.1, forward strand.
GCATTTATTGGATTGAGTGTTAATTTGTTACATTGAATGCTATATCGTTCCAGTATTTATTGACAAGTGACATATTTATCATTGCCATTTTGCAAACATTGATTTCGTTAATATTTACTGTCAAATTGCTTACATTGAATATCAGATAGTCATTGATTTATGAAGTACTAACCAAGATTGCACGTATTAGTCTCCTTGTTGTGTTGTCTCAAGCAAGTTCTTCTCTTTTCTTTGGTTATACTCTATTATTGGCTATTTAGTCGGGACTATCTGATTGGCGGTAATCTGTGAGGGGGAAATTTGTCTTTGTACTATTAGCCTTTGCCCTTTCAAAACCCCAGGTTACCGGGGACGACTCCCCTGGGCCTGGCCTCCCTAAATAGAAAGAGCCTCCCCATTGTAGTGACATTGGGTGGGGAAGGTTCCTATTTCGCCAGTTTGACCTACTATCCTTTAGCCTTTCTTGCATCTACAAACTGTGCGATAACAATACCAATAGGGAGGCTAGTGAATCTCATGGAGGGACTAGACAGCAGCAGGAGCACAACGCCCACTATCACACTGAGGGACAGAGCTATGGAGGAGGTGCACCACTAGGAAAGACATACAGCAAGTCCACTCCTAGACCCTATCTACCTGCGTTCTTAGATACTCAGCCACAACATAACTATGAGGATGAGATTGAGGATAATTTTGAGCAGTATGTCAGGGAGTATCATGCCCGAAGTGCAAGGTTTCAGAGACAGATCACATTAGATTAGTATTGCGGGATCAAATTTCGGGGAAAACCGAAACAGTATCAGAGGCCCAACTATGAACTGGAGCGTAGGGCAGGCAAAATAGAGATCCCTTATTTTGATGGTTCTGCTAAGGTGACGGCACAAGCATGGGTGCAGAAGTTAGATACCTACTTACAGCTTGACACCATGAGAGAGATGGATGCCATCAAATTTGCCACCATGTACTTAGATGGAAAAGCTCATGATTGGTGGTATCATGGATTAACTACATTGGGTCACAATCAGATTACATCTTACACAGAATTCACTTAGAGGCTCATTGACAGATTTGACCAAGGGGATCCAGAGCTACCTTTTAGGGAGCTCACACAGATCAGACAGACAGGATGATCAGAGGCTTAAATAGAGGAGTTCCAGAGGCTAGTAGTGATGGTACAGGATGTCTCTCAGGCGAGACTTATGATGCTTTTCAAAGAAGGGTTGATGGAACCCTTGAGAGGTTGGGTCAAGGCCTTTAAGCCTACCAACTTAAATGATGCCATCTGGAAGACCAGAGACTTAGGTTCAGTAGCTAAAACGAGATTCACCCCTATACCTCCCAATCAAAGGGGTAGAGAGCAGATACCTCCTAATAACCAAGGGGGAAGAGAGCCAAGGGGGTTTGACCGAGGAAGGGGCAGGATGGATGAGCCCACTAGGAGGGAACTAAGGAGGAAGCAGATGTGTTTCACCTGCAAGGAACCATGGGACCCAACACACAAGTGCATGGTAAGGGCAAAGCCCACTATATTGAGGTGATCTCAGATGATGAGGATGAGGATTTCGGCCACATACAGAACGTAGAGGTCGAAACTCCAAGACAGACAGAAGAAGAGGATGGTAGTCACGACCTTGCAACAAAGGAGAAGGTAACTATTGCATCCATCAGTGGGGTACCAAAATACAACACCTTCAGGATGAGAGGGGTGTTACAGGGGCAAAAGGTTTCAGTTCTCATTGATGGAGGTGCCTCACACAACTTCATTGACTCAGCATTACTGCAATTAAGGCACATACCGACAATAGAATTTGAGGGATTTCGTGTGGAGGTAGCAGGTGGATGTACCATGCCTTGTGATAGGTACATCCCAGGGATGAAACTCACCTTGGGCAGACATGAGTTGGCACAAGATTTCTATGTGATGGATCTTCCAGACACCAACATCATCCTAGGAGTACAGTGGCTTAGTACATTGGGGCCAATCACCACCAACTACAAAACCATGGAAATGTCTTGCACAGAAGAAACAGGGAAGAAGGTGGTTCTCAGGGGCATGATGGGCAACACACCAAAGGTAGTGACAGCAAAGCGCATGGAGGCCATCTTCCGTAGAGAAGACATCGCTTATGCAGCAAAATGCAAAATTTCAGTCAGAGTGGACAAAAAGTGGGAAACAAACTACGCACCAGAGATCAAAAAGATCATGGATAGGCACAGCAAGGTCTTTGAGCCTATACCACTAGGAGCACCACTAGATAGGGGGTTTGAGCACATCATAGAGTTAGAGGAGGGTGTGAAACCTGTCATCACCACTCCTTACAGGCACCCCAAGAAGTACAAGGACGAAATTGAAAAGGCAATCAAGGAATTGTTGGATATGGGTCACATTAGGCCGAGCTCCAGTACCTTTGCATCTTCAGTGGTGCTAGTGAAAAAGAAAGATGGAACAATGTGCATGTGCATTGACTACAGGGCCCTAAACAAGAAGACCATAAAAAACAAGTACCCCATCCCACAGATTGATAAGCTAATGGATGAGCTCCATGGGGCAGTTTACTTCACTAAGATTGACTTTAGCTCCGCCTACCATCAGATTAAAATGAGGGAGCGAGACATTTCCAAGACTGCTTTCCGATGTCACTATGGGCATTATGAGTTTCTAGTCATGGCTTTTGGGTTGACTAATGCACCAGCCACTTTCCAATCGTGCATGAATCATTTGTTCAACAAGCAGCTAAGGAAGTTCTTATTAGTCTTCTTTGATGATTTACTGATCTACAGCAAGAATTGGGAGGAGCACCTTCAGCATGTGGAACAGATTTTGACCATCATGGAGGAGCAATCCTTATATGCAAAGGAGTCTAAATGTGAATTTGGGATGACAGAGGTCCTTTACTTAGGACACATTATCAGAGTAAAGGGGGTACAGGTACATCAGGAAAAGATACAAGCCATCATCGACTGGCCCACACCAAATACACTCACTGAGTTGAAGGGTTTTTTGGGCATCCACTCCTATTACAGGTGGTTTGTCAAAGGCTTTTCTCAACTTTGTGCACCTTTGACAGATTTGACCAAGAAAGGGGCCTTCACATGGAACCCAAAAGCACAAGCCACCTTTGAAAAAATGAAGAAGGTAACGAGTACATGCCCGGTATTGGCACTTCCGGATTTCACACAACCTTTCACAGTAGATTGTGACGCATCAAGGTTAGGCATTGGAGCCATACTGATGCAAAACATGCATCCAATTGTCTATGAAAGTCGAAAGTTGAGAGGTCCTGAGCTCCTCTACACCATCTATGACAAAGAAATGCTAGCCATCATGCATGCATTGGCTAAGTTCAGGCAGTATTTAGTTGGAGCAAAATTTATTGTGAGGACAGATCACAACAGCCTCAAGTACTTCCTGGACCAGAAGGACTTGAATGAGAGGCAACAGAAGTGGGTGAGCAAGATACAGGCCTATGACTTCGACATAGAATTTGTCAAAGGGAAAAATAACATGGTAGCAGATACTTTGTCTAGGAGACCATCGGTTTATGCCATGACCGATATTTCAGTAGATTGGAAAGCCCACCTCTTGGTGGAGTATTCGAAGAACAGATTTGCTTGTGAAATAATGGATGGACATGTGGTAGATGACAATTTCAGGATTATGGATGACATCATTTACTACAAGGGCCGAATTTTCTTGGTCCCCGAATCAGCCTTCAAGGCCAAGGTGTTACAGGCATGCCATGATTCACGAGTAGCAGGGCACCAAGGGATTGTCAAGACATACAGACAAATACGGGAGAGGTTTGCATGGAAGGGTCTAAAGGAAGATGTGATGAACCACATCAAGGAGTGCAGCACTTGCCAGGCCAACAAAGATGAACACACTCACCCAGCAGGACTACTACAGCCAATTCCCATTCCAGAGCAGAAGTGGGAGAGCATGTCCATGGATTTCATCACAGGGTTGCCCAAGGTATAGGGCAAGCAATGCATTTTCGTAGTAGTGGACAGGTTGACGAAGTTTGCACACTTTTTTTCCATTGCCACAAATTTTAGTACAACACAGGTTGCATACCTTTTCTTCAGGGAAGTTTTCAGATTGCATGGGTTGCCCAAAACCATAGTGAGTGACCAAGATAGCAGGTTCATGAGCACCTTTTGACAGGAGCTCTTCAGACTAGTAGGTATGGCCTTGACACCTAGTACTAGTTATCACCCACAGACGGATGGTCAGACAAAGATAGTCAACAAATGGGTTGAAGGCTACCTCAGAAACTATGTGGCGGGACAACAAAAGGCATGGGTCAAATGGCTTCACTTGGGGGAATATTGTTACAACACCACTCACCATATGTCCATTGGTATGCCTCCATTCAGGGCCTTATAAAGTTATGACCCTCTCTCCTTTGTAGAGATTGCTTTAGGTGATAGCAACGCTCCCATGGTTCAGGACTGGATTCAGCAGAGACAAGACATCCTCAGGGAAATGAAGGATCACCTACAAAGGGCACAGAATCAGTCGAAGGTATAGGCAAACAAACACAGAGTTGAGCGCACCTTTGAGGTCGGAGACTTGGTTTATTTGAGGCTCCAGTCATACTGGCAAGCATCAATCAAGATAAGTGGTGTAGAAAAACTTCAGCCCCATTTCTTTGGCCCATATAGAGTGAGCAGGAGGGTAGGGCTCGTAGCTTATGAGTTAGATCTACCCCAGGGTAGCAAAATACATAATGTCTTTCATGTTCCGTGTTTGAAGAGGGCCATCAGCAAGCACATCATTCTCATAGAGGAATTGCCACCCATGGATGAAGAAGGACAGGTGGTATTGATACCAGAGGAGATATTGGAAGTCAGGGAGAGGAAGCTAAGAAAAAGGAGCATCAGAGAATATCTAGTTAAGTGAAAGAACCTACTTGTGGAGGATGCCACGTGGGAAAGGGGGTAGTTGATTCAAGAGACAGGTTTAGAATTGTTTGTGGACAAGCAATTTCTAGCAGGGGAGACTGTAATGTCCCCCACCTCTTGATGAAGAGGGTTGTAGAGACTTAGTGGTCTAGTTTTCCCCACTAGACTATAGTCTCAGGTGTATTGAGGACAAAGTCAACCAGAAATCATAATATTCTAAAGTTAAGTTGACTTTGTGGAAAAAGGGTAACTCAACGAAGAAATAGAAAGGATGAGTTAGGTTAAGAGTTAACCCTAAAGGTAAAACTAACTCAACAAAGGAATAAATTGGAGCTATAAAGGAAAGGGAAGGGCGCACTCCTCATTCATTCTGGATTATTATCATTTTTGTATTGGAGCTCTTGAGCACAATCAGTTTTGAGGGTTTTGTGTCTAAAACCCTAGAGATTAACTCGATGGTGAAAGATCCCACCTTCCTTGTTGGAGGTGAAATAATCCTCCCACACCATTCTACAGTGTTGCAGGTTTTCTCTACAGGCATTCACCGGGTTAGGGCGCAACCCAGGGGGGTTTCCAGCTAGGGGGCGCACCATCTGGAGGTTTTAGTTCGATCTGGAGGAAGCATGAGGCATTTGGGAAATCTAGCACCTGGGTTCTCTTCGGAGCGTCCCTGACATCATTCCTAGTCTATTCCAGAGGAATGTATCCTTACAGTTTAGTTTTGTGAGCTTGGCATGCATTAGGGAGGATGAGGACGTTCTACAGAAAGGTATTTTTAGTGTTTGGAGGGTCAAATCTTCATAGATTGATTTGAGACTTTAGTATCATGGTAGCAGTGGCCCAATCTATGATCTGATAGAGTTTGGTAGCATTTGGAGGTGTCTAGGGGGGGAAACGTACCCTCTTGACTTTGTCAAACCAGGGAGGGCGCAATCGAGCTTAGGGATTAGCCATTTGGAGGAGCAACATCGCTCAAATCAGCTTGAGATTGATTCCAGGGGTTTCTAGCAGCCCGATCTACATTCTGAGCGAGTTTTGGAGGATTTGGAGGTCAGGAGAGGGAAGGTCGAAACTTGAGGGTTTGGCAGCATCCAGAGCAGGGCGCAACTCATCCAGTTGGGGAGGTTTGACAGTGTATTGATCAAGGTCTTCTATCTTCAGTCAGATCTACTTGCAGGTGGCCTTTGGAGGCTCGGATCTCTTCTCTTACAGCCTTTGGGAGGCTTTCATCTTGTATTGTTCTTCTTATTGTATCGGCTAGAAGCCATTTTTGCTATTATTGGAGCTTTCTCCCAGATCTACAGTTCTCTTGTATACGGGAACCTCTTACTATCTAAATAAAGGTCAGATCTGACATTTGATTCTTTGTTGGTGTTCTTATATCTTTGTATTGCTTATGAATGTATGCTTCATATCTATTGGTCTATCACATTGTATAATCCATGCACATCTTACGGATACACCTGCAAACACATGAACAACATAGAAACAGTAAACAGTTAGTGTTCTGAGCAAAAAAATTGGCTCAGGAACATTACAGATGTTTTGGGCAGAGGACAGTCCATACAAGCTAAGGTCAGCAATCCATATGGCTTACGTCAACAGGTTTGATAAATTGGAATTTGTCCCGAGGTTTTTGCTGAGGTTGGTTTGCTGATTTTCTGTTTTTGAGGACTGATTTGTCCTCAAATTTTGGTGAAATTGTGACAGTTGGGAAGGCTGATTTTTCCCTCCGAAATTTCTGAATTTGACAATTTAGAGAACATAAAATTTTGCGTGTGTGGATGATTTATCTCTGATCTTGTTGTTTCCACTGCTGTAATTTTCGTAAATAATTTCAGTGTAAAATTGTTCAGTGATAACAGCTTAGGTTTATTGTTTGGTCACTTGGAAGTAATTTTCTGATCTGAAATTAGTTGCATAGAGTTGCATGAAAAATTGATATGGTATCAGAGCTAAGACTTTGAAGGAAGAGAGGGATGTTGATTTTTTGTAGCTTCGAACATGTATTCTCACATGACCCTAGGAGTTGGGCATGTGAGAATCGTCGTGGGTACCACATCACACTTTCAATTTGGTGAAAACCCCCTTGGAATTGAGTGGGGGGTTATTGGGTTTGGTGATGGGCATTGTGGGCTTGTGTTGGGGCTTCACACCCACAAGGAAAGCCTAATTTGATATTGACTTGTGGAGGGGCCTCTATGTTGACCCCTAAGGATTGTATATAAAGGAGAGAGGTCATTGTCACATTTCACATGATATCATGTAAAGTGTGTGGAGACATGATGGAGCTAGCATAAGTGAGTCTACACCTGTGCTAGGAGGATTGGTGGTATCAGCAAAGGGGAAGTCTGCAAGGTGGTGAATCTGGCCCAAGAGAGAGGAGCGAAGAAAGTCGCACGTGTGAGCGAATTTTTGTACCATATGTGATTTGCATTAAGACGAAGCGCGTATATACGCCGGTTGCAGAAGGACAAATCGCATATTGGGTATACGCGATTTGCAGTTGAGCAAACAACGTATGTTCGCGGATTGCCAGTTAATGAATGGTTTATCTGAGTTTTTGGGCAGGTAAAGATCCATACAAGTTGATAGGGGACGTCAACAGGCCGTACAGGTGGTCTACAGTAGATTTGTGGGCAGAGGAGATTTCCAGAATATTGTTGAGGTTTGGTCCTTTGATTTGTATGGTTATTGAAGGACAAGGTTGTCCTCATATTTGGTGACATTGTATTGGCTGAGAGGACTGGTTTTGTCCTCAGTCTTGGTGACATTGAGAGGACTAGTTTTGTCCTCAGATTTGAAGGATTGGATAAAGTTACAGAACAAAACTATTGTGTCTCTTGTATATTGATGATTCATCTTTGATTTTGTTGTTTCCGCCGCATATGTTTTCAGCAATAATTCCAGTGTAAATTTGTTTGATGATAGTTAGATCACTAGGAAGCATTTTTCAAATCTGAAATTAGTCACATAGAGTTGCATGTGAAAATTGACATGTTATCATAGCTTGGGATCTAAACAGAAGGGGATCATCTTGACACATATTTTGGATTCAACACTGGAGGAGTGTTGTTTTTGTTCTTGTTCCAAGCAGATCACAAGTGATAGCTCTGAGGGAGTTGAGGAGTTAGCTCTGAGAGGGAGCTACAGTGACGGTTGCAGGTGGCAACAGGTTAGATAGTCTCTGGTTTGAGACATGGAGCGGATTGTCTAGATGAGGAGTTGTGGACTATTGCAACTCGATGGTGTGACAGGTTGGCGGTTTTGGTGGATTGGCGAAGAGCCCGGATCACAGTAGTATGTTGTGTGGCAGATTACCAACCCTATGGATGGACATCCGGTGACTTGAAATAGTAAGTTGCGATGGGTGTAGCTCAGATGCTTTGGTACGAATGAGATAATTTCATGTGTATCACAGGTTGATGAGATAGAGTCTTCATTGGGTCAGACAGTTGTACATTGTCGAGGTATGACGATGTATGAGGTATTTGACCCAAGAGGATGAGGACATTTGCAAAGATGAGTTGTAGTGGTCTAGAGTGGACTAGACTGAATGTACAATTGCAGGATGGGAGTATTCAGAAGAGGACACAGGATCAGTGGTAGCATATGTGCAGACACGTCGCAGGAAGAGTTTTTTTGGTGACTTGGATGATGGACTTGGGTAGAAGTTCATTGTATGGTCATGACATGGGGAAGCAGGTTGCTTGGCTTGGAGGATTGCATGGTTCTTATACAGTGAAAGCCACCGACACATGAGTTTCACATTGTCTGACTCAGGTATGTATGAGGAGCTTGGTAGGAGGACCAGTGATGTAGTACAGGGATTTGGAGCAATGGTATTCCAGATGGAGTTAAGGGGTGTGTTGCGAGTGGCAAATGTGTTATGGTGCCAGGAGTGTGTTCTCAACCTCAGGAATTGAAGAGTAGGACTATGCAGCATTGTTCCGAGATGGACAGGTGTTATTAGATGTTGAGTTGGTCTTCCCAGGTTTTGGGAACCTTTTGTGCACAAGAGATGTTGCTAGGGTTTAACAGGATATGGATTGATTGTATCCAGGAGGAGACTCGATTGGTGTCCAAGGAGGATACAGATGGCTCGAGTGTCATGACTATGGTCATTTTGCTTCACAGTGTCCACACCGGAGGGGAAGGGGAAGAAGGCAGCAGGCATCAGCAGCAAAGGTTGATGAGGTTGCAAATAGGTTCCAGAGGGAGATCTTGTTTGTCACCACCCTTTCTGGTACAGTCTCCAGCAGGGGGACTTAGTTGGTGAATAGCAAAGCATCTTGCCAAATGACAGGTGCTAGAGAGTTGTTTGACACTTTCACAGAGACTAGCTCAGACTTGTGTGTAGAGCTTGGCATGGGAGTCAAGCATGCAATACAAGGATCTGGTACAGTATCGTTCCAATTGGAGTCAAGAAAGGTGTTGAGGATGTCAAATGTGTTATGGGTGCCAGAACTCAAGAGGAGTGTTCTCTCAGTCTTAGAGATTGAGAGAAAGGGGTACCATATCTTATTTTGAGTTAGACAAGTGTTGTTTATGCCCAGTGGATCTAGCTTCAGATCAGCAGTAGTTCTTGGAGTTAGAGAGGGCCATCATATGCATGCTATGACAAACAGCAGCAGAGACACAAATGAGACAGACCATGTAGCTCCACCAGTGGTGAGGAAGGTGGCCCCACCAACAGCACAGGTACAGAGAGAGCAGGTAGCTCCATGAGTGGTGAGGCAGGTGGCCCCACCAATTGTATCGACTCAAAGGGAGTCAACCCTCAGGATTTAGTAGGGAGGAGTAGCCTCCCAGGACTATGCAGAGGACAGTGGACAGGGAGCAGGTAGCTGCAAATGTCATGTGGACTTAAAGGGAGTCCGACTTCAGAGGGAGACGAGAAGCTCAGAGGGAGTCTGACTTCAGAGGGAGTCAAAACTTCCGACCCTCAACAAACCTGCTACTTCATTTTCTCACTAGGTCGAAACCTGTAGCAACCTTCATAGGGCCTGCAGTTTCCCTGTCCCAGTCGGCCAAGCCACTTGCAACCTCCTCAGTCAAGCTGAGCTACCCTAGGGTCTACATCTATGCTCCCTTAGGTAGGTTGAGCTCTCTCTAGACTGCGGTTGCCTCTCCTAGGTAGGTCAAGCCTCGACTTGACCTGTAACAACCCCTCTTAGCACCAGTTGTAGCCCTCATAGCATCAGTGTCTGCCCTGTCATCCCCATTTCCTAAGGATAACTAAGGAGATGATGTCTCGAGGCCCTCAGGTTGCAGACATGGAGTACCGAGAGACAGATGGCTAACAGCGTCCACTTGCACAGATAGAGGCCCACCTCACCATCACAAATCCCAGGTTCATCATGAGGGTACCCACCACATCACCTTGCTTCCGGAAGACATTGGTTCTTGCTCCATGAGGTACAAGCCAGGTATCATGGTGAGTGTCATTTAATTATTTGAGGCATTTGAGTTTGTTGCATTTAAAATTGTTTTCGATTATGTAACGTCTACTTGGAAATTATGCCTTTTTCCCTCTTTCACCTTGGTGGTTGACATTGCACCCTAGTAAGTGGTCACCCTTAGGGATAGGTTTGCTATTGGGAGTCCCCTTTGTTGATATTATGGTAGTTGCAGGAGGTATTAACCTCCATGTGTAACCTTTGGCTAGAATAGAATATTCTGGAAGCAAGAGAAACCCTAAACAGATGTGTAAAAACCCTAGAAGACAAGTCAGCTTAGTAGAATAAATAATATTAAAGTATTACCCTCCAAAAAGAGAAGTCAGCCTAGACAGGTGACAAGGAGCACTATCAATAGGAGGCACTTGAGCTCATTTGTACTCACTCACATCACTCACTCTCTCAAGTATAGCACAAGTTTGGAGCTGCAGCTGCAAGAATGGAAGGTGGTATTCTTGGTCTCTCTCTCTAGCACTATCTAGCCTAAGATATGCGCCTTACCTTCTAGTATCTCTTGGTGGTATTCTTGGTGACATTCTTGGTGGTATTCTGATATTTTTGGCGGTATTCTTTGTAAGTGCAACTGCAACTGTTGCAGTTGAGTATAGTTCTTGTTCTGTGGTTTTGAGACTTTTTGTCTGGTGCTCTATCTTTGGAGAAAGATGCGCTCTCTTGGTTATCTGTTGGTTCTAGTACTACTTCCGGAATCATTCTATCTAGCAAAGGTTATGGTGCTCGAGGGTGGCTGCGTACCTATGGTTGGGTGACAATATTGTGATATTGTCTATGGTTAAACAAGCACATCGACTATTTTAACAGGTTATGGGACCACACTACCTTTGGAACAGTCTAATCGCTGGAAGGTAGAGAGGGAGTTCTTTGTCAAGCTCATTGTAGCACTAGTTGCAGCTACAACTAGGGTTTTTGATTTTACAGTTGCAACAAACCTAACCTAAATTCTTGGGCACTTTCAGTGAAGTGTTGGACATGATTTTTGGGTATTCTAATGTGCCCTAGCCTAGCGTGTTGATGTTACGGTAGCTACGGGAGGTATTAACCTCCACGTGTAACCTTTGACTAGAATGGAATATTTCGAAAGCAAGAGAAACCCTTAACAGATGTGTGAAAACCCTAGAAGACAAGTCGGCCTAGCAGAAGAAATAATATTAGAATATTATCTTCCAGAAAGACAAGTCGGCTCCACAGCAAAAAGATAAACAGAAAATATAATTACCAAAAAGTCAGGTTGGCCCAGCCAGAAAAGTCACTGGACGGATTAATATAAATAGAGGACATTTTAGTTCATTTGTACACCCAGTCAGAGCGCATGTCTTGTGGAGAGTTGTAGCTGCAGTTGCAACTACAGCTACAAGGAGGAATAAGGGCGTATCGTCATCTCTTGGTCTCTCTCTAGCGCTATCAAGTGATATTCTTGGTGAAACTCTTGGTGATATTCTTGCTAAGTATGGAGTAAGTTTGAGAGAGTAGTGCAGCTGCAGCTGCTACAGTTGTGTATGGTACTTGTTCTATGGATGGGTGACAATAGAGATATTGTCTATGGTGAAAATGAGCATATCAATTATTTTAATAGGTTATGGGCCCACACCACCTTCAGGATAGTCTAACCACTGAAAGATAGCGCGGCAGTTCTTTTGTTAAGCTCATTAAGGCACCAGTTACAACTACAGCTAGGGTTTCTGATTGTGCAGTTGCAGCAAACCCTAATCTAACTTTTTGGGCACTTCAAGTGAGAAGTTTGGCATAATTCCTGGACATTCTAGTGCACCTTATCCTAGCGCACCTCTTGGTACTCTCTGCCAACAAAAACGTCAAGGTTGAATTTTTGGGTCAAAGTCAAAGGTTGACTAGTCAAAGTCAAAGTCATAGGTTGACTTTTGGTCAAAATTAATTTTGAGGTCAAAGTTCAAATTTCAAAGTTTCTAACTTGTTCTAATCATTGAACCTACTTGATTCAGTTTCTAACCTCTTCTTGTCAAGATGGTGTCTAGTTTCAGATTAGAAGACAAGTTGAACGATGTTGCTAATTTCAAAGGTATGCACTTCTATATGCTTTCCATGTTATATCATCCAGCAAAAGCATGAGTGTGTTTTGCAAGCAATATACAATAGACCTTGCCCAAGCAATGATCTTGGATTCAGTACATTCAGAGGAACAAGCAGTTGAGGCTCCAGGTTCCAGGTTTGATCAAATTGTTAAATTTGCACATATCAAGGTTGATAGTTGCTATAGTACAAGTAAACACTATAGTGTTGGAGTTACTTCACACACACCTAGGATTTCTTTTTCCTAAGGTTTTTATTTGTTTATTAGTCATAATTAGTCATTATCCAGTCTCCTATATTTTAGGAGAGAATATTTCACCTAAAGAATATTCTCTTTCAGTTCACACTTCAGTTTGACTAGTTGAGTTGAGTTTAGATGTTGCATTGGGATCATCACCACGCTAATTCGACCTTGCCTTGGTATCATCACCAAAGTGGCGCATTAGCATTGATTCCTTGAGTTAACTCCTCACTACTTTATGTTCAGTCAGTTAACTGAAGACTAGTTGACTAGTTAACTCGACTAGGTGGCAGTTCACTCCCGTAACTGTTGGTGCTGGTGTGTGTCCAGATCACTCTAGACCACCACTATGGCGACTTGGTTCACCTCAAGTCGAACTCATTGAGTTATACAGAGTATATCATGTGTAAATTATTCACTATTCATAACGGTTAATGAGAATTCTTTCCATTCTTTCTCTCCTCCTTCTTTTTTCAATTCTCTCTGCAAATGTGTGTATCATTGTTTAGCTAGATCTATTCTGTGCAGGTCAACACATTTACATATAGTTGTCACAACAATCTTTGAAAGGTTTTATTACTGTTAAGTATACTTGGTTGCATGTAAGTACTATTGATATAGATGCTTATTACACTTGTTTGATGAACTAACATCTCCTCTAGGAGACATTTCTTGTTTCGGGCAGGTCACAGGCAATAGATCTGAGAAGGAGCTACAATGATAGTTGCAAACATGGAGTAGATGACTCCATCAAGTGATGAGGCAAGTGATCTCACCAAGTACCAATTCTAAAGGAAGTGTGGTAAGCAAAAGGAGTTCTGGATCTAATACAGTCAGATGTGTGTGGACCAATGTCAAACCTCCTCACTAAGCAAGAGAGTACACCTCAGATGACTTCAAGACATTCTACAGAAAGGTCGGGATTAGAACGGAGCTCACTACTCACTACTCCCTACAATCCTCAGCAAAATGGTGTAGCAAAAACAAAGAACCGATCCATTGAAGAATCTATCAAGACAATGATGAAATGACTAGAATCTATCCATGTTTCTATGGGGAGAAGCAGCTATGACAACCGTATATGTTTAGAATAGAAGTCCTCACCGTATATTGAAAAACATGACTCCAAAAGAAGCTTTCTCCGGAAAAGAAGCAAGTGGTGTACACTTGAGGATCCTTGACTGTCAGTCAAGCAGAAAGAATGGAAGGAAGCTATGATGGAAGAATGTCAATCATGAAAAATGATGTATGGGAAATTGTGCCTAGAACTAAAGCAAATTTTGCAGTCACTTCAAAATGGGTTTACAAGATAAATCATGCAGTAAATGGGAGTATCGATAAATACAAGGCAAGATTCGTGGCTAGAGGGTTCTCCCAACAAGAGGGAGAAGACTATGAAGAGAGTTGGATTTTCCAAGATCTATGTTGATCCATATCCTTATTCCAAGGTTGTGAATGATGTACATGTGATCCGGCTACTATATATTGATGATTTGTTTCCGACAGGTGCAGATCCTCTCAGTATTCAGTGTAAGAGGGAGTTAGCCTCTGAATTCGATATGAAGGATCTTGGCCTCATGCATTATTATTTGGGACTAGAAGTATAGTAGAAGCGTGGTGAAATCTTCCTATGACAAGGGAAGTATGTTGTAAAGATTCTTTAGAAGTTTGGGATGATGGATTGCAAATCCATGGCAACTCCCATGATGACTAATATGAGGAAGTTGAGAGACTTTGATTCTAATCCAATAGACTCATCCATGTATCGGCAATTCTTTGTTTCATTAATGTATTTGTTGCGAACACGTTGAGCCAGTTCCAGGTGGAACCTAAACATGAGCATTGGATAGATGCAAAGCATATTTTTGAGATATTTTCGTGGTACGCTAAAATATGGTTTGAGATATGCCTCAAACAGTGATGTACAACTGCATGGATTTACTGATTCAGATTGGGCAGGGAGTGCAGATGATAGAAAGAGTACTTCTGGTGTATGTTTCAGTTTGGGATCTGCTATGATATCATGGGCTAGCAAGGAACAGAAGTCTGTTGCACTCAGCACTACAGAAGCAGAGTATATTGCAACTTGTGATGCTTGTACGGAAGCAGTATGGCTCTGTAAACTGGTTTCTGGACTATTTGATCAGGTGTTGGATTCGACTGTGATATATTGTGATAATCAGAGTTGTGTGAAGCTCTCAGAGAACCCGGTGTTCCATGACAGGTCGAAGCACATTGAAATCAAGTACTATTTCTCTGTAATAAAAGTCTAGAGGGGAGAAGTGATTCTCCAGTATATCTCCATTGATGAGAAGACAACAGATATTTTGACAAAGCCTCTATCCAAGATGAAGTTTGCATACTTGAGGGACAAGCTGGGACTTGTGGAGATTGCTCCCTTGGTTGAGAGGGAGGAGACGACTTCCTCGGTTCGGAGGGAGTCTTGATATATGGAATCATGGATAGTCAGTGTGTTGTGGATCTGTATCATGCTAGTACAGCTTAGAGATGGTCATACAACCTAGAGATGATGCTTGCATCATGCTAGTACAGCTCAGATATGTTACAGATGGTTGGAGTTGTTGATGATACAGTGGCCTGAGGAGTATCGTGCTAGTACAGCTTAGAGATGGACATACAACTTAGATATGATGTATTGGCATCATGCTAGTACAGCTTAGAGACGATTTTGGTGAGCCGCGTCATGCTAGTACAACTTAGAAATGACCATACATCTTAGAGATGATGCATTAACATCATGTTATATATGTCACGCTAGTACAGCTTAGAGATGACACTGTGAGGCACTAATCTACATCATGCAAGTACAACTTAGATATGGCATTCATCTTAGATAAGATGCATTGGCATCATGCTAGTATGGCTTAGAGATGATGTAGATGATACTCCAGATCATTCACATCATGCTAGTATGGCTTAGAGGTGATGCAGTTGATGACACTGTTGATGCAGGATGATCTCAGATGAAATTATTTGATTGAAATGGAAACTGTATGTCTCTGGACAATAGTTGTATGCTACTGTGGTGGATGTGTTCCACTGGTAGTGACTGTGTGTCATTGGTTAGTACTAGTGTGCTACTAGGAGTGGTTGTGTACCACTAGGCAGTGGTTTTGTACTACTATGGATAGACACAGTTGTGTTCTATTGGATGGCATTATAGTAGCTGTATGATACTATATGATTGCCATTGAGACTACCACTAGTGTTGGAGATGATTACCAACTAGATGGATAGTCAGTGTGTTGGTGGAGAGACATTCTTCAGGCAGAGAATAGTCTACGCAGAACAGACTGTTGGTGGACAAACATTCTCCCTATGGAGAATGGTCTAGGTTGACAGATTGTTGACGTATCAAGGACTGGTATTTTCCTAAGGCACATATTGCGGCCCTGTTATAGCACAAGTTGTAGGTTGGGAAAAGCTCGACCCAACCACAAAAGCAAGTACTACAACTTGGGAATCCTACGCCCAATGCCACCTCGATGTACGTCCCGCACTTCAAGGGTGACTAAGTCACTCTAGGAAGGCGATCTCGGTGACCCTAGGGGGAAAAAGATGTAGATAAATGGATATGGAAGTGGAGCCCCTAGAGGTCAAATCTAAATGGAGTGAAATGTGGGAAGAGATGCCTTGTAAATCAAGTGATTGTTGCCCCAAAGGTATAGTACTTTTCCAGATGATTGTACCTGCCCGAGACACAACCAAATCCAACTTGCAATGATATATGTTAGTATGGATCAGCAAGTTAAGCCTGTTGTCCCTAATTTGCAGCAGTAGGTGACAATTTATATCAGCAAATAAAGCATCTAAATCAGCATACAAAGATCTAAACTAGTTAAGCAAATCAGCATCAAGATTAGCAATGAATATATTCTGAAAAATGGCACTTAAGAGGCAAAAGAAGATGGTTGTTGTAAACATGTATTTTCTACAGAAAATTGCACCCTTATGAATGTAGCTTTCAGTCACTTATATCAGCAAATTATACCATCAAAATATGCCAATAATTAGCCCAAAAGATGCGCCCTAGTTAGTAGAGTAAATGAGCAAAATTTAGGAGTTAGTCTAGGGCTAGTTTAGGAGTTAGGATTAGTTATCTATCTAGGTTAGATCAGCCCTAATGGTTGAAGGTTAGGGTTTGTAACAGCAACTCAAATAGTGGGAGAGAAGGGACGCCCTAGTAGGGGAAGACTCCTCTCAATGTAGCAAACCAACTTCAAGCAAGAGATCTTTCAAAAGACGAAAAAATAACTTTCCCAAGGCAATGATTTTATATCTCCAATGCAAAAAATAGATGACTAGTGCCTTTACTATTGGGTTAATGGAGTCAAATAAATGAACTAGAGATGCTACTTTCTTGAGGGTGTAAATCCTCTTACTTCCTCAAACAAACCCTTGCAACATCAATGAATTTTAAGCAATAAATGATGGAGACTAGAGTGGGAGTGTAAATACTCTTACTTCCCACTTAGTTCCTAACACAACAATCCTTGACTTGAAAAAATGATAGCATACGAGTAAAAGACCATACCAAAATCAAGAAAGATGCTAAGATAATCCACCATAAAAGGTAAAAAGCGTTTCTCCAAGGCTAGCGCCTCACTCCACCATCAACCATTCACAAGAAATAGCCATAAACAAGTGCACAAGAGACAAATATAGCTAAGTATAGCGAAAATTTCAGATCCAAGTCCTCTCACAAGAGGTAGAGTTATGTTCAAATGAGATCTTATGATCTCTTATGTCACTAAGGCGACTTGTAAATAAATTAAGGGGTAAACCGCAAGACTAGGGGTTAACAACCCTAATCTTGCCCCTTTAACATAGTAATATTAAACAATTCATTTAGATTTTCACTTTTGCACAAGTAAAACCCTAATTTACATGGATGTCTCCCCTTTAGGGGATGTTTTGCCACTTAGAAGAAGTCCTTGGTATTGGAGAAGCATCGGTAGGCCTCCAAAGACCATATGTCAAGCATCTAGGCAAACTCCTCATGGTGGAAGACCTCCTCCTCCTCAAAACATCCATGTGTCAATGAGTGGCTACATCACCACCAAACCCTAGCCCCCAAAAGTGACGTCATGCCCTAGGAGATGATGTTTTGCTTCTCCTAGGCAAGTTGTTTGGCATGTGAAGCATGGGCTAGGTCCATCCAACTGTCCTCTAGGTCTTCAATATTTCATCTATGTGATCTGGCATGTGGACCCTTGGCATCGAACCTGTGGGCTTGTAGCCCCATGGAAGCCCAAGCTAGAGTTGTTCTCCCAAAACTGTCCACCAACTAGGTCCTGCAAAGACAAATGAGCACACCCTCCAAGGATCTCAAGTCATAACATCATGATAAGTGAATCCAATCAATAAATGAGCCACCTAAGCATGTGCATCACACTATATAAAACAATTAATTGCTCAAAGACACTATGCGACTTGTCGAGCTTGAATATGGGAGGATTGATGAGGTGTCCTATTGGGTAGGTCTTGCCTTAGGTGAAAGAGAGTTTCCAAGCGATCCTTCTCTAAGCCATGTAAAGTGGATGAAGTGGTTGGGGTCAAGACTCAATGGGCATAGGGCTCATGACATACAAGGGGTTGTAGTGTCTCATTCATGGGTGCCTTTGTAGTGTGTGTGTGGTACCTTTGTCCGCAATGCACTTTTTCCAAGCCCATTAATTGCCATTCTTTTATTCTTTCATAATTTTAAGGAGAGGTTGAAGGTCACTGCCCTGGCGTGGTGACCATATAATGGCAATGTCACCCACAAATACTTACTGGAAATGAGAAGGTTGGCTCGTGATGAGACCCCCTTTCTCTCCGTGATGCAACTGAGAGCCATTACCCTGGATTGGTGACCAGATGATGGCAATGTCATACCACTAGATATTTATGGACATGATAGGTCAGCTCGTGATGAGACCTCCTATCCTTCAACTAACCTTTTAAACGTTCTTTATTATATTGTGGGTCCTCTTTACTCAAAGATAAGCTTTTCACTGCTTTCTTGGGTGATCCCTAGGCAAAGTATCTAGAAGGTTCATACAAGGCTTTTATCTTTTACCCAACATCAATCCCTCTGGGCCTTCAGCCCCTTCCTCCCATAGAATGAGGGACAACCCCTTCTTGGGTCAATACACCCTGTTGACCGCTGGGTTAGCACAGAGGTCAACTCATTTCATGAAGAGTATTTATGTCGAAGACAGCAGGGTTCTACTGGGTGTTTTTGAACACCAGCACTTATTTTTATGTAAAACGGGATCTCCACACCCCTGCGAGGTTAGCATGTAATA
>JASDQU011248923.1:29012-42081 GCA_032191745.1 Picea mariana
AAGTAGACTTAGGAAACTTAACCCAAAAGTGGGTTATGATTTAGAATTGATTGGTGAGATCTCATCCCTTCATTTGGATTGATCTCAACCATTAATTCTTAGGTTTCCTATTCTTGCCTAAAGAGGGGCAAAGGAGTCTAAGGAGGGCGCATTGTTCATGGAGAGTTTTGCTCATTGGAGGAGGAGAATTCTAGCTATGGAGATGAGATCAGATGTATGAGGTTTTGAGGAGGAGGCCGCTAGCTTTCCCTATGAGAGACTTTGAGCAGCTTGCTTCCATTATTTATTGGAGCTATTCTACATTTGAGGAGGGCGCGTGGTCTTGGCAGGCTTATTCCTTCCTGGTAGCATATCTAGCCATCAGATTTCAGTGAGGTCAGTTGCAGAGTGAGGACACCAGCTGGAGCTACATTCCTGTGGAGGGGTTTTCCATTCTGACATCACGGTTGATTTCTGGAGCATTTACAGTGGTTCTGGCAGTTTTCATGAGGGGCGCACCATCCAGGGGCGCATCTGCTTGAGGGAGCTTGTATATCATCTCTGTTGGAGTTGCTATTGTATCAGGTTCCATCATTTATTGTGTTTACTGTAACCCTTACTTGCTTTTCCTCATATATACATATAGATCTCAAACTGGTTTTCCCCGGGGGGTTTTTGTCCAGGGTCATGTTGACCAAAAATACTGTGTCTACAAATGCATGCTATTAGTTCTTAGATCTGTCCATTATCAGCAGTAAACGATGTATTAGGTGTGTTGTATTTATTTGAGATGCATGTACTAATTTCCTATTGCTGAAACGACATGCTAGAGCACCCAAATTGAGAATACAACCATAACAATCAGCTTAAAATAAACATGACTGTTGGCTGTTATAAAACAGCAGAAAACTAAAACAAGACAGCAGAAAACTTAGAGCCTTTGCTTGGTCAAAGACAGACCAAGAAGGCAAGCTGATAGGACCTGGAATTTTCACACAAACACTAACATATTGAAGTGTAGTTGAGAGGTGCATGTGGTGCAGATATCAGAATGTGAGATCTGGATAGCAGAATGATTAATTTTCAACATGTTGACATTCCCTATTAATATATTTAGTGGCTGATGAAGAATGGGGATCTAGAGTTGCATTGTTGCACAGCTCAATGGCAGGCTTCAAACATCATTTTCAATACCCCTGGTTTAGATAAATTTGTGATTGTTTGGCACAAGGAATTGTATTTGATATGATCATTAAAGAGGGGTGCTAGAATGTATTTAAACTAATGAACATATTCAGAATGCACTTTAGTATATATGTCTTAGTACTTTTAAGTTTGTAATACATGAGGCAAGTTAAATGTTGATGAAGTGTTTTAGTCACATGGGTTATTTTATTATGTAATATTGGTTTCCATCATGGATCGTTGCTCTTGTGAGATTTTTTTTGTATGTATCTATTTTTCATATTGAATAATACAGTCAACTCTCTCACTGCAACTTTGTTTTACATTGTGTTTGTGCATAATCTTATATTCTGTGCATTTGTTTAATCATTGTAGCTTTCATAAGTTATTATTTTTGTTTCATTTTGGACGTTGCTGCATTTTGAAGCTATACAAATGTTCGTTTATTCATTGTTCTTTTCACAAGTAATTATCCTTAATTATCTGTGGGACTTTTGCATTTTGATGTTACACAATCGTATGCATCCTTAATAATGAAGCTTCCTTGTGTCACCTTGCTCTGTTTGCTGAGGGAAACAAGGTACACGATGACTCTTTTAATATACTTATTATATAGTATATGGACATTAACGGATATCTCACAAGATTCAGTTGCTATTGACAGGTATGGAACTCTCTGCATACGAGAAAATCCAGGATGTCTTTTCATTGCTACAAACTGTGATGCTGTCACTCATCTCACTGATGCTCAAGAATGGGCAGGTAAATTTTGCACCCTGTTTTTACCAATTTAGTTCTCTGCATTGTCTTGTTTCTAACTGTCAAAAAGTGAAGGACATCAAATACAATAGAAGAATTATTCATCATATTATTAAAAGACATTAATAGAAACATTCATCTCATGACTGATCTCGAAAGCTCATACATATACTTAACTCTTGTATAATATATTTATGTTGGAAAAATGTACTTATGGGTTCCGATGTGAGGCACCTTTGCAATGAGTTGTGTAACAAAAGAATCAGAATCCTACACATCATACGTTGGAACATGGCAATTTCAGAGGTTTTTGTCAGCCAAAATTCTGTATTATGAGCAGTGGACTGTGGGAGGATGACAACCCTTTAAGTTTCTGATGACAAAAACAGTTTATTGTTGAGAGTCGAGACACACACACACACATAAAGGGTTGTCATCCTCCCACTGCTCTCTCTCTCTCTCTCTCTCTCTCTATATATATATATATATATATATTGTTTTCCATGGAGAATGTCCTCGGGGAAACCCTCTAGGCACTTTCTCATACTCTGTGAATGGTCCCTCGAGTAAATATCACTGGAGTACATGTACTCCTAACCTGGAGGGACCCTACTGGACTTGAACCCATGACCTCTTAGAGATCTCTGCCTTGAAACTGGTTGATTCAGATTGATTGAGCTATCCCATTGGGTGCTATATATATATGAAGTAATTATTTTTCCACATGTTAAGCAAGTGTAGTTATGGTTTCCTAAGTGATGTATGTTATTAATTGAACTTGCACTTAAGCTACAAAGTCCCTAAAGCAGGTGCAAGCCTAAGGGTAAACTCAAGAGGGCTATCACCGTCACCACAATAGTACCTCTTCTCACTTAAGGCTGGCTCTCCTTCGGCACAAGTGGGGTATTCCTAGGGTTAGGATTATGAAAGCTTTATGCAATGGAGCCTTACTAAAATGAAGAGTTGCTTTAGTAAAATGGAAATTTAGATGATTTACTAGCTTTATATTGTATGGTGGTTGGAGGTGAGTGACTAGTGCCAATAACCCAATTGGGCATATGGAGTCTTAGGATTTCTAGAAGGGCTGAAATTTATGATTGAATGGTGGTAAACATGCTGTTCTAACATTCAGGAATTTACCTATGAATGCATGATCAGATTGCTGGAAATTAACAGATTTGTAGGTCCTTACAAGGTGCTCTACTTACGCACATGCTAAAACAATAAGAAGAGATTTTTCTTCTACTTGAAATACACCATGTACTCTTTCAATGAAATGCCATAACATTAATGATTCAAACTAGAAATTGAAAACATCAAGAAGATGAATAGATAAAACCTCATTTGATACCCTTTCTCAGTGACAGACATTCCCTATATGAAGTCCTTATTGGAGCAGAATTAATAGAAGTATCCAGAAAATAAAATCAGCAAGATGAAGTGAATGGGAAGCCACACATGCAGTTAAACCTTTTGATTCTCATAGCCTTCATAACGGAAAAATAATTACAAGCTGAACACAGGAGTTCTTTCTCCAATTCTCCAACAACCATTACAATGTGAGGGAACTTCTCTCATTAGAGTTAGAGATCAAAAGCTTCAAACATAAAATCATAATATCCAAATGTTATATCCATGATCTCTAGGGAAACATAAAGTATAATATCCTCTAAATCCTCTAACTACCTCTAAGCAAGTCAAAACATAAAGCAATAAAATAGTTGGACAAATTAGTGGGATGCCACTTGTCCTTTCCACATGTAAAACACCTACTTGATCGTGGCTCACTTGAGCATGCAAAGCTCTTGGCCTCATTCCAGGGAGTGCTTCACTAATAGACCTCAAGAAATGTTCATAAAGTCAATAATTAATAGAGTTCTCCGTTAGATTAGGGAGTCAACATCCCTAACAAACCAAAATATGCCCAAAATACACTGTCACCTCATTTCACGGGAAGAAGGGGTTGAAGGCCCAGGAGGATGGTTGTCGGCAAAAGATAAAAGCCTAACACAATAACCTTCTAGATGCTCGCCCAGGGATCTCTAGGACAATGAAAAGTCTCATAAAAAACTATTGGGACCCGTAAAAGAACAAAATGCCAATCAGGGAGGAGCATGTGTGGGCACTGTTTTTATTGTTTAGGTAGAAGCCCCACACATGTTTCCAACTTGGGGAAGCATGACGTAGAGTCAAGGTGGGCACAATTTTTCATGCTTAGGTAGAAGCCCCACCTTGGCTTCAACTCGGAAACATCCTAAAAGAACGAAAGGCAATAAATGGGCTTGGAAAAAAGTTGCATTGAGGAAGAAGGTGCAACACATCCCCTACAAAGGCACCCATAAATGAGACAATACGAGCCCTTATATGTCATGAAACTCATTGACCTGTGAAGTTTAAACCCCTTCCATCTCATCATCCACAACATAACCTTGAAAGACCATCCTATGGAGCATCCCCTACTTGAGGGTTTTGGTCTACCCAATAGGACTTTTATGACACCCCTCCCATACCCAAACTTGGTCAATTGTATAGGGTCTTGGAGCATTTGTTTAATTTATGAGGTAGTTTTGATGCGCATGTTTAGGTGCCTTTCTTATTAGATGTGATTTACACTTGTCATGATATCTTTGACTTTAGATCTTTGTAGGGCGCCGACGCACCCTTTTGTTTTGTAGGACCTTGCTTGGTGGCCAGTTTTGGGAGAACAAGCCTAGCTTGGGCTTCAATGGGGCAAGAAGCCCACAGGTTGTATGCCTAGGGCCCACACACTGGATCACAGAGACATGCCTTTGGAGGCTTACATGGCATCATGGAGGATCTAACCTAGCCCCTACCACCCAAACGTTTTTCTTGAAGGAGGCAAAACATCGCATTTTTGAGGCTTGACGTCATAGAGGGGCTAGGGTTTTGGGATGATGGAGTTGCTCATTGACACTTGGGATGATTTGATCAGAGGAGACATAGAGGAGGCATAACACATGAGGAGAAGGCCTTTGGAGGCCAAACGTTGCATCCCCAACCTCAACTATTTGTCAAAGATGCCAAAACGTTGACCTAAAAGGGAGACGCCATCTTGTTTTTAAGGTTTCTAATGTGCAAAAGTGAAATTTAAATGAATTATTTAATATTATGTGTGTAAAGGGGCAAGATTAGGGCTGTTGACCCCTATCTTGTGTTTTACTCCTACCCTAAAATTAAGTGGACAAACTATGTGTTGGACATTTTGTATAAATAGAGATCATGTGAATCCCATTTCATAACATAACTCTTGGGAGAAGTACTTGGCTGAAATTTTCGCTATTCTTGGGCATTATGGTGTTTCTCTCTTGTGCAAATGTTTTATGGTGCTATCTTTTGGTAAATGTATGAGGAGGAGTGATGCACACCTCTTGAAGGCTTACTCTTTGCTTTTGGATGATAATTTGCATGGTGATCTAGGGTTTGATACCTCTTTGCTTGGAATTGGTAAGGAAAATCTGCATACACTAGTTCTCTTTTGCTCATTGTTGGCTATTTTTGGAGGAGTAAGTTGGATACACCCTCCATTAATGCTTCACCTTCTTGTTAAAGTTATAAGTCATTTTTGAACAAGGGTTGCTAGGAGGAATACGAGTGTGTATACCCTCTTAGATTTTACCCTAAGTTGGTTGGCATACCCTAGGGAGTAAGAGTATTTACACCCCTAGGGTTGTTGTTGATTTAACTTGTGCTTTAAAGACCCCATTCACCCAATTTTAAAGGCACTAATCTGAATATTTTGCATTGGAGAAATAAAATAGTGCATTGGGAAACGTGAATTTTTGTCATTTCAACTTTCTACAATTTGGGTTTTGTTGCTTGTGCCTAGTGCACCTCTTAGCCACTAGGGCGTCCCCTCTAAAGGGGTATTGTTTTCTGCTGTTATAAACTTTCATCTTCAGCCATTAGGGCTGCAGAAACCCTTACACTCTTTCATTTATAACTTGCTTTTCAACCGTCAAAATTAGCTAAGAGTTTGCCACTTTTATCTACTTGGTGGATTCTTTGTGAGTTTTGGTGGTTGAATTTACTGCTGTAACAAAAAGTTTGCTACAGCCATAAGGCTGCAAAATATTTCTGTAAACACCTTTGATTACAACCTTCTTTCATTGCTAAAGTCTAATGTTATCTTACTTGAACTAATCTATTTGTTTCTAGTTTATCTCTTGCTCTTTCAACTAGACTTTTAGCAATTTGTTTGCAGCATTCGCTGATATATACTGTTACTAACTGCTGCAATTAGGGACAACAAGCTTAACTTGCTTGTCCACCATATACTTGGGATTGTATTGTTGTTTTCCTTGTGTCTCGGGCTCAACATTTGCAAGGTCTACTACTTCTTGGCAACCCTTGGCTACCATCAAGACCTTACTCAAGCCCTTCTCCACTGATAGAAACTTGACCTATAAGGGCATTCATTCATACATCACACTTTCCATATCATTCTCCCCTAGGGTCATCTTGATTCCCCCCTTGAGGTAAACACTTCACCTCTAAAGTGATGGGAACACCTATCTAAGGTGACAGTGTGTAGTTGCTCTCTTAGTTGTCGCCATTTGGTGGTTGGGTCAGGCTTTTCCCAACCTACAACCTGTGCGATAACATGGCCCACAAAGAAAATACAAACAACAACAAAACCTGGGAAAATATCTACTGCAGAAACCCCCTGCCCCTTGCTTTCCCTGTCTGCTGCACTGCTGGTTGTATGACAACTCGTACGACCCAACTGTATGTTGTACAAATCCTACTGCGACTTGTACGACCCTGCCGCACGCTGTACGATGCTTCCCGCAAGTTGTACGACCTGCGATTGTCGTCCTGCGGCCTTGACGGTTTAACCCGTGGGATGTACAACCCTCTCTGGGTGCTCTTGCAGACTGTACAACCCTCCAGAAAAACTTTTGGCCGCCACCTTGCTGATATGACTTGCTGAATTACTCCTGGCTGCAGTGTTTTCTCCGTTCCCAAATCTGTAGAGTGAAATTTCTTTTCCACTCTCAATTGAAGCACTGACTCCTTGCTTGTGTGTGTCCTCCTCTCACCTTGGCTGCCTTTTATAATCTTGAGTTGAGTCAAAACCTTAATCTCCAAAGTGATCAATGGATGAGATTAAATCTCACTTCACTTGAGATCAATGGCTAAGATTCATTTAATTAATTTATTTCACTAATGCCAAAAACTTAGGTTTTTCATTAAATTAACCTTTATGAATTATAAAATGACATTCACTTTAATAATTAAATTATTAAAGTGAATTTCCAAAGTTCTTAGAGGTATTAATGACGACTTCTACATGTTCGACAAACCAATGTAGAAGTACCTGTCTGATGCTACAAACATCAACACTCCTTCTTAGTGAGGAAGATACTTCTCGAAGAGCCACCTGGAAACTGTCACACACATCATCCTTCACCAAGGCACCCTGCTGTACTTGCTAGTCTGTTTCCTTTTCAATGACATTACTCATTAGTGCCATGAAGTCCGAAAACTTCTTTGGAGGCCTACACTCTTTGAATGTGCTCCTAAGAGCCTTAACTTGCTCCTGAGCATCCATCAATGTCAGTGCATACCAATTGGGTCTCCTTACAGAGTTGAAAGGGCCTAACTCCTCCCCACTTTAAGGTCGACTCCTTGAACTGGAAGTCTCTGAACTCTATTTTCTCTTCGGAGCCTCCTGCTGCTCGTCCTCTGTCATTGACATTGGTCCATCCAAGACTCCCTTGGACCTACGAACAGGCTTGCCCTGCAACTTGTATAACTTGCCCTCTCTGACTGCAATGTTTATTGCTGTGTCAAGGCTATCTCCCTTTGGATGTATGAGTACTTGCGCTTTCTTGAACATGACAACAAAACCCGTCCTCCATAATTGAGATTGAGAGAAAATTCTTCTTCCGTTATGACACATAAAGCACATCCTGGGCCTTTAACAAACCTCTTGATTCAAGCTAAAACATGATAGTTCCCTCCCCTTTCACTGCATACTTGGTGTTGTCACCAAGCTCTACATGGGTCTCTGAGTCCTTCTCCATTAGATTGCTGAGTAGTTCCTGTGCTTCTGTCAAATGATGAAATGCACCACTGTCCAAGTACCAAGTTCTCCTTGTGTTGGTGCTGGTAGAGAGGCAGGAGGCCAGTGAGAAGTCATTTTCAAACTTAGTTGCAAACTCATCTAGTTATGTGTCAGTTGACGCTGATGTCTGCGCCTTCCCTTGCCCCTTCTTCTTTGGACACTGTGATGCATAATGACTAGTCTTGTGGCACGCGAAGCACTTGATTTTACTCAAGTCCTTCTTCCCCGGTGTTGATGGTCAAAATTGACCGTGATCAACATTTGAGAAATCACCGTGTCAGAGCCCCATTAGCACAAATTTTTACCCTCCAATCTGAGCTGATATATGTGTTATGACAGCGGTAAAAACTAGGCTAATTAAAGGAGTAAGGCTCCAAATTGTCACTAACCGAACCCCTCTCCGTTTGGGCTAGTGCTTGCTAGCCTCTGGGGGGAGTCCCTAGGCACAATGAAGCACCTTGCTGCTGATCTAAACTCTGATTTCTGTTTTAAAAACCAAAAATCAGCAAGTTGTTCATCTTGAACAGCGTGTAAAAGCGACCCAAAACGATGAGGAAAAGTGATTATTTTTGCTTGGAGGGAACTTGCTGGTTTAGCACAATGATAATAATCTGGAAAAGAGGCAGAAAAACTATTCAGAGGATCGAAATAATCACATTAAACATTTCAGAAAATGACAAATCAGATCACAAATTTACCATAGTACCACCAAGAAAAGAGGTTTGAAGACAAACACACACTTGTTTATTGATCAAGCTTACAAAAGAGTTGATTGCGCCACACTTGGAAAGCCTACAATCGGTACAATGATTACTTTGCTCAGAGAAGAGCCACTAGATTAGAGAAGAAGAGAGAAGAGATTGAGAGAGACACTATGCTGCTGCTGCAATGAGCTGACCAAGAATCTCTGTTAAGCATCCAATATATTGCACAATGAGGGCGCATATCCCAAGGGAGAGGAAGAGGACGCATGGGTGGCTAAAAATGGAGGCTAAGCGCATGAGGCAGAGAGATATGTGAGGAGTGTGAGATGAATGAGTGTATGCGAGAGTTCGCATGAAGGTTACATGCGCACAAGAGAGGAGAATGCGCCCTAAAACTTAGGAAGGCACACTTGAGGAAGAAAGGGAGGAGAAATGAATGATAATGAATGTGAATTGGCTTTATGGAGTGAAAGAAATGCATGGAGGCCAAATTTAGCTTTCTAATGCATGTCTTTTTGCTAAGCATGAGTGAGTTATGGCTAAGAGGAATTTTGCCCTATTTTTTAGGGAATTTCCTAATTTTTAGGAAAATTCGGTTTAAACTCAATTGGAGGCGAATTTTAAGGAGTTGATGCATGGCAAGTGGAGGGGTGATTATACGAAGGAATATACGGCTAAATTTAGGCCCAGTTATGCGACTCCCTTTTCTTAATTAATTATTTATTTATGCTTAAGTCTTGGAAATATGCGCCCCCTGCCTAAGTGGATGCCACATCACTCTGTAGATCTACCACATGTCGACCTGTGAGGGTGCCACTTGGCACTGCATGGATGATAACCATACCTGCTAAATACATAAATTTCTAAAAATAAAATCCAGCTCTTAATTTTAGGAAACTATCCACATCATCCAGGAAGACTGGGAGAACACTGCCACATGTCACTGTTTAAAAATAAACACTGCTATAAATAGGAATTCGTTCGAATGCCCTTGAATTCATACTCATTGAACTCGTTTTTCCGTAAGGATCAACAATATATGTACAGAATCTGAATCCGGGGCCTAGAGCAAAATCTGCTAAAAATAGAAATTTCTCGCATGTCACCCAGAAAAGTGCCATCAGGCCTAGAACCATGCAAGGACTCTCCTTGTATGCTCATAACTGCTCCAAACTATTAAGAGACTCACTCAAGCCGTGTCTCCTAAAAATTAGCACCACCTGCTGCATGTATACATCTCTCTCAAAATGCATGGATACCAAGTCAACTCTAACTCTGAAGCAAAAAACCATGTACCGATCATACACTTGTCTCGCGTGGGAACCAACCTCTGCTAACCATAAGTGCCAAACTCAGGGAGAATCTCAAAATTCTAGCCAAAGGATTGCACGCTGGCTCTTAACCCTCAATATTTTCAAGGATGAAAATCTAGGGGTTAATAGAATGGTACGGTGACTTGTCAAGGGTGTTAAAATATTCGATGTGCTCATTTAACGATAGACAATTGTTGAAATATTGTGTAACTGCAAAGAATATTCTTATCCCCTTTTGTGGATAAAGCAAAAGATAAAATATATATATTGACAAGTCGGCCCTATTGTGCCTAAACAAGACAAATGTAAATTAGAAAGGTAAAGTGGACAGGTTGGCCCTGACCTAATTATTGGGGGGGGTGGGGACTACTTGTATTTATAAGAGGCCTAGCACCTCATTTGTACACACACCCATCAAGCTCTCAAGTGCGCAAGTCTAAGAGTGACGTAGCTACAAGGAGAAGTGACGCAGCTACAAGGAAGAGTATCTCAGTAAAGGTGAAGGTTATCTTGGTGAAGGACTATCTTGGTCTAAGTGGTGCGCTACTCTATTCTGGTTAGGGTTTCTGGTGGATCTTCTGTTTGGTGAGATCTCTCTTGTGAGAGACATTGTACTTGGTTATTGAATCTATATTAAAGAAGTTTTGCTGGGTTTTCTTCCCCTTGAGGGTTTCCTAGGATAAATGCTTGTGTACTCTGTGATTGTGTTTATCTCAGTGATCCTATCTATGCTATGGTTATCTAGTAAATTGAAAAGTAACCTAGTAATAGCTTAAACTTTAACATGGTTTCAGAGCTAAGCTGAAGAGAGCATCCTTCACAGGAAAAAGAAAAACGTCCCTGCCGCCGTATAAAAAAATTAGGGCTTTTTTATTAAAGAGGAATTTCAGCCCAAAGATCATTGAGAAAAGTGCGCCCTAGCCTAAGGAACTCATTAGCACCTTCAACACACCTTTTCAGTGGATAGAACTCCCAGAAAGTGAAACCCTAGTTTTCACTAGTACCAGAAGTACTAGAAAACTAGAAGTAACAGGAAACCAGAAGTACTAGAAAACCAAAAGCACCAGTCCAGAAATCCGCTGGTCAAGTTTCAAGGGTCAGAAATTGGAATTTTCAGACACTGACTATACCAATGTTATGAACATAAAATATACATAAATAAATATTCATAACATAATAATAGTTAATAAATAATAATTATTAATAATGAAAGGTCATGTCTCAAAGGACATGACTATTGGTAAAGGGCACCCCTGCGTGGGTATATAAGCATGCCCTCATTCTCAATTGTAATCATCTCATTATATCTCATATCTTATATCTTATTATTCATTTATTGTTTACAGTCCTATATGGATTACTTTGTTATATTCCAAATATTTTGGATTATTCTTGTGTGAGCGAACTTTGTTCGTCTCATTTGGTATCAGAGCAAGTTCTGATCCGGCCCTTGGCCGCACTTTACTCAAACTTTGTTTGAGTCGGCTTTTAGCCAACCCCTTCATTTCGGAGCTTCTCCGATTCCAAGGTCCTTGACCAAAAATCGGCTTTTGGCCATTCAAACATTCAGAGTTTCTCTGATTATCTTGGTCCTTGACCATAATTGGGCTTTTAGCCAAACACAAAATTTTTAGAGTTTCTCTAAATCTGGTCCTTGACCACAATCTGACCTTTGGTCACACTAATTTTTTTTTGGAATTTCTCCCAACCCAGGTCATTGACCAAAAATCCCCATTGACCACACCAGCCTTTGGCCATTTAAAAATATTGAAGAAAGACAGTTCCGCGGCAAAGAAAATATGAAGATAAAGAAATCACAAAAATATTAAAGAAGCGCCATTATTTACAGTTCATAATTTTAAAAATTGTTGCTTGTACCATATGTCATAAGAACACACATCCAGTCGTACCAACTACAGCCGCCAATGCCTTGCAATTTTAAATGCAAGTTGTACCATTAATTAAATTGCAGAGTCGTACGCTTTGAAGCAAAGACAATAATGCCATCTAAAGTACCAAACTTCTTGTGGCCCGCACATTCTTCTCGCATACCATAGTTGTACCATTCGTACGATTGCCAAACTCTATCATACTTCCACCACGATCGTACAGTCATCTACATCCGTACAAATTTGCTAAAATTAAACCAAAATCCTGTCAAACCATCAGTACGCGTCCGTACAATCGTGTGCAGTGAAAGATCGGGACGATTTGTTAAAAAAATTTGTGATTTTATTCTAATTTGCAGGTTACGCGCTATACATATGCGTTTATAATAAAGAAAGGCTAATTATAAACTTGCTGCTAATTATAAATCGTCCAATCTAAAAACAATTCAAATCTAACGACCTATAATCCACCTATTCATAAATTCAATTCATAGTCGACCTGTCAATCAAATAAAGACGTGACCGTTTGTTTGTGACATAGCAGCCTTGCATCCCTATATAAAGCCAGTCATCACATTACATCACAACTAATTCAGTACGAAAGCAATTCAACTTTGGTGAGTGCTGCAATACCACATCTACTCGGGGCCCAATCCTACAGTCTGTCAGACTACACACTGTATATATTCTTGCTTCTTCAGATGGAGATGGAGTTGACTTGGAATAGAAAAATATGGGGCTCCCTCAGAAATCGTGGAAAGAAAAAACCAGTAGGACTATGCAATTCTTCAGGGTCGTGCTACGTTAACATCGTCTTACAATGTCTCACTTACAGTCCTCCATTCGCAAATTATTGTTTGCAGAGGAAGCATTTGTCTACATGCTCTAGATCTGATAATAAAACAGAATGCCCCAAGTGTCTCCTGGAAGACAGGATCGTGAGGTCGCTAAGCGAGGCTAGGGAAGACAGTGAGGCGCCGGAGACGATAACCTCGAATTTGAAATTCTTTGCTGATAACTTGAGCCCCGATGAACAAACTGATGCCCAAGAGTTTCTCGATTGCGTTATAAATGCATGCGAGGAGTCTGAGAAATCCAATAATTCCGATAGCAAATTTTTGAATAAGATGTTTCAATCAGTGAAGCAAACGA
>JASDQU011248923.1:42711-54059 GCA_032191745.1 Picea mariana
ATATTCAAAGGAATTATAAAAGGTAAAGTATAAGACTACAAGTCTTTATCATTTAAATATACAAATATATATATATATATATATATATATGAACTAATACAAAGTCAAATAATGGTCATATTCAAAAGAATGCTTACGTGGACAGATCACTACAAACATCAAACGAATATGATTCCAAGGAAAGGTCACAAGAGATTAGGATGCCTTATCATCATCCAAATCACAAGAGTCCTTCTGACCAACGACTAAGAAAAGAGGACAATAAGCAATGTTCTTCTTACCAACTAATAAAATACCAGACTGAAAAAGAACGAAGACAAAATCAACAACTTGGAACAATCAATCATCAAACAATTCCAATGAAAGTAGATTTGGGATGGATCACTCCCCAAAAGATGCAACACATTAGTTTGGGAATTCGAAGGTTATATCATCATGTTTCGTCGAGAGTCGCAACTACAAGCACAGAAGATTTGAGAAGACATCGTGTGCNAGAACAAAAGTTCAAAGGGAAGCCTTCCGGTGATTATGCTTTGAGGACAAAGCATTTTTAAGGGGAAGGCAATGTTATGAACATAAAATATACATAAATAAATATTCATAACATAATAATAGTTAATAAATAATAATTATTAATAATGAAAGGTCATGTCTCAAAGGACATGACTATTGGTAAAGGGCACCCCTGCGTGGGTATATAAGCATGCCCTCATTCTCAATTGTAATCATCTCATTATATCTCATATCTCATATCTTATTATTCATTTATTGTTTACAGTCCTATATGGATTACTTTGTTATATTCCAAATATTTTGGATTATTCTTGTGTGAGCGAACTTTGTTCGTCTCAACCAACATACTCGCCTCAGTCCAACGCAACTTTTGGTGAGTTCAGTTTTCAGATCCAAGAAATTTGTTTTTTCTATTATTTCTATAGCCCGGAGGGCTAGGGTTTCTACTACAAGAAAGAATGGCTACCAGTATGAGGGTAGAAGACAGGCTGGAAGGATCTGGAAACTTCAGATCTTGGAAGCATAGCTTACAGATGATTCTAGATGAGAATGATCTCCTAGAACATGTTAAAGTGGGTGTACCAGAACCAGAGGAAGAAGAGCAAAAGACCAAGCATAAGAAGAATGAAAAGAAAGAAAAGAGAATTGTGTCATATTCAGTAAAGGATGACTTGATCCCTCATATATCCAAACTACAGACAAAAAGGCAAATGTATGAAGCACTCAACAGGTTATATGAAAGCAAAGACATTAGTTGGAATCTTGCCTTAAGAAATCAACTTTGTAATATGAAGATGGAAAACTCAGAATCTGTCTCATCCTATCTTATGAGAGTTTCTCAGATTAGAGATCAACTTGCAGCTATTGGAGATGTCATTAGTGACAAAGATCTTGTAACCACAACCCTAAATGGGTTTCCAACATTTTGGATTCCTTTTGTACAAGGAGTGTGTACAAGAAGCAAGTTACCCAAGTTTGATAAGTTATGGGAAGATTGCACACATGAGGAATCTAGACTTGCAGACCAACATAAGAGATTAATTGTTAACGAAGAGGAAGCTCTTACAGTTCAAAAGAATAGAAGAAGTTCCTTCAGG
This sequence comes from Picea mariana, assembly GCA_032191745.1. Taxonomy (NCBI): domain Eukaryota; kingdom Viridiplantae; phylum Streptophyta; class Pinopsida; order Pinales; family Pinaceae; genus Picea; species Picea mariana. The sequence continues at coordinate 44,322 of JASDQU011248923.1, forward strand.
AAGAACAATAAAGAAGTTAACTCCGTAAGAGTTCCAGATAAGAAGAAAGATGTTTCAAAGATCAAATGCTACAACTGTCAAAAGTTGGGACACTTTTCCTATGACTGTCCTCAAGGAAAAGGGAAAAGAAAGTATCAAGCACATGTGGCAGAAGAAGAGGAATCTCCTCCCTCAAAGAAAACTTTAGTAGAAATTGAGGATTATGTACTTTAAGTTGAAGACAGTTGATCTGAAGAAATATAGCAAATGGTGGAGTCCGTGGAGCCTCCCCACACAAAAACAAAAGATAAGTATTCATGTTTATTTTTAATATCTTGTTTACTTTAATACTTTATCATTACAAGTTAGATTTTTGTGAGAATATTAATTAACCTCATTTTATTTCAGTGTCTACGCAGACTTATCAAAGAAGAGGATAATGAAAGAGATAAAATATTTATTTCAGGTATGATCACTCATGAGAGTGACAAAGGTATGTGTTTAGCTATGATAGTAAGGGAAAATTTGGTAATTTCATAGCTAGAGTGAAAAAGAGTTCAAAAGTCTTATTCATGATTAGGGTTTCAGATGTGTACATGATTGAACAAGTTTTGGTTAAGAAAAGATGTGTACTACTTTGATAGAAATCATGATATAGTTTTATTTGATTACTGCTTATTGTTATTGACTTATTGGCTAAGTGACATATCTCAAAAAGCATATTGTAAGTAAGTTTATAGGTCTCAGAAGAAAGAACTTATGCCTTGACTTGCAGAAGTTAGACAACATGAGAAGGACTTATGATATGGTGATAGTCAGTAAGAACCAGACAATATCTAGTATTTATATAGGAGCAAGAGGCTCCTAAAGATGCAGAATAGAAATGTTCAAGACGAAGAGAAAGATGGATACTCAGATATAGTTGATGAGATGCAGGTGACTAGAAGTTGCTCTAGTACCGTTCTTATAGATGCCGAGGGAGCAGGTTGATCCAGTATGAAATCAGAAAGAAAGAAATCTTCAAACTCAAGAAGGCACCCAGGATATTATAGAAGAGAACTTCAAGGATGATGATTAGAAGCTCTTAGTTTGGTGCAAGAGAGAGCTATGTCTCCGAGTTCGAAGTGGAGGATCGTGATTTGGTGCAGTTAGGAAAGCAGATGGATGGTGCCCAATAGATGGGTAGCATGGTATTATACCATGGAAAGATTTTGGACCACAAGAGATTTTTTCAGATCCCATAGCTAGACCTGCGTAGAGAAGGAGGAGACCTTCATAGAGAAGGAGTGAGAAATCCCACAGGTAGACCTTCATAGAGAAGGAAAAGGAAAGAGACCTTCGTATAGAAGGGGAATGAGAAATTTGCCAAGGTTGGCCTCTGTCCAAGTGTTGAGTTTTGGATACTCTAGGGACATGCTAGATTACACTCGTAGAGAGGGGTGTGACCACCCTCGTAGAGAGGAGTGTGGATGTTTCTCCAAGGGAAAACGAGCAGATACTCTCCTCTGGCCAAGGATTGAGTAGCCTGGAACACAAACCTTGATCATGTGGAATGGTTAGTTGGCTCTTGAGGTTTGTGTCGTGATCCTGTGTGGATCATGGAAAGGGAGTCTAGTCTTGCCTAGGCTAGCATCTTAGCTTCTCTAGTTCATGTGGGATGACTAGGAGTGAAGCTATGGTAGTAGTCCTCCCCAGTGGATGGGTGACATAGATGACTACAGGAGAAGGGAGAACATAAAAGGAATGGAAAAACTCATAGAATATCTTTTGTGTGAAGATAAGATATCTTCTGTGTGAAGATAAGAAAGAGTATCTTCTGTGCGAAGATAAAGGGAACAAAAATTCTTTAATATGGATTCATGGAGAACCAGTCAGTGATCGTGATGCCAGATGACCAAGTGGATTATCTTGATGCTGTTACCTAGTTGATGATGTTGCCCAGTTGATGATGATTATCCAGTTGATGATGTTTCCCATATGATATTGTTCAGTTGATGATGACATCCAGTGACCTGTCAAAAGATAAAGAATATCCTTCTTGTTAAGAGGGAGTGTTGAAATATTGTGTAACTGCAAAGAATATTCTTATCCCCTTTTGCGGATAAAGCAAAAGATAAAATAAATATATTGAGAAGTCAGCCCTATTGTGCCTAAACAAGACAAATGTAAATTATAAAGGTAAAGTGGATAGGTTGGCCCTGACCTAATTATTGGGGGGGGGGGGCACAACTTGTATTTATAAGAGGCCTGACACCTCATTTGTACACACACTCATCAAGCTCTCAAGTGCGCAAGTCTGAGAGTGACACAACTACAAGGAGAAGTGACGTAGCTACAAGGAAGAGTATCTCAGTAAAGGTGAAGATTATCTTGGTAAAGGACTATCTTGGTCTAAGTGGTGCGCTACTCTATTCTGGTTAGGGTTTTTGGTGGATCTTTTGTTTGGTGAGATCTCTCTGGTGAGAGACACTGTACTTGGTTATTGAATCTATATTAAAGAAGTTTTGTTGGGTTTTCTTCCCCTTGAGGGTTTCCCAGGATGAATGCTTGTGTACTCTGTGATTGTGTTTGTCTCAGTAATCCTATCTATGCTATGGTTATCTAGTAAATTGAAAAGTAACCTAATAATAGCTTAAACTTTAACAACAATATCACAATATTGTCACCCAACCATAGGCACGCAACCACCCCTGAGCACCATAACCTTTGCTAGATAGAATGATTCCGCACCAGACAAAAAGTCTCAAAACCACAGAATAAGAACAATACTCAACTGCAGCGATTGCAGTTGCACTTACAAAGAATACCACCAAGAATATCAGAATACCACCAAGAGATACTAGAAGGTAAGGCACATATCTTAGGCTAGATAGCGCTAGAGAGAGAGACCAAGAATCACCCCAAAAAATCCACCTTCCATTCTTGCAGCTGCAGCTCCAAAGTTGCACTATACTTGAGAGAGTAAGTGAAGTGAGTGAGTACAAATGAGCTCAAGCACCTCCTATTTATAATGCTCCTTGTCACTTGTCTAGGTCGACTTCTATTTTTGGAGGGTAATACTTTAATATTATTTATTCTACTAAGCCGACTTGTCTTCTAAGGTTTTTACATATCTGTTTAGGGTTTCTCTTGCTTCCAGAATATTCTATTCTAGCCAAAGGTTACACATGGAGGTTAATACCTCTCGCAACTACGATGATATCAACACTCCCTCCTAGCCAGGGAGGTATTAACTGTAATGGACTCAAACACATCCATCCATTTCACATGGTATGGGCAAGACTAATATAGTCTTGTAGAGAATTCTACAGGTAGCATCATCATAGCCACACATGCTATCTCATGATCACGTAGATCAAGTCACGAGCATCATCATCACTTTCCATCTAGTTGGCAATCACCTCCAACACTACTGGTTGGCACACCTGCCTAGGAAACACCTTCAACACTACTGGTAGTCTCCATGGCAATCATGTAGTAGTACACAGTTAATACAATGCTATCCAATAGATCACAACAGTTTCGATCCATAGTAGTACACAACTACTATCTAGTGGTACCCAACCACTCCTAGTAGCACACATCTACTATCTAGTGACACACAGTCACTACCAGTGGAACACATCCACCACAATAGTACATAACTACTGTCCAGAGACACAGTCTCCACTGCAATCAACTAATAGCTACACAAGCTATCACCATGCAGTACAACAGTCTCCTGGCATCAAATCATATCATCCTCTGCATCATCTCTCGAGGCCATACTTCATCTGAGTAGTCGGGCATGATGTTGAATAAGTCATGTGCTGGACTTAACACACTCAATAAAGTGTCTCGCATAAGTCACTCACTCAACAGAGTGATGCAGGGACCGTTCTTCTAATCTGGACATACGTCCTAAAAGAATGACTGTCCCAACATACGCTGAATGCCCCGCAATGGCCTACAAGGATCATTCTTCTAATCCTGACATACGTCCTAGAAGAATGTCAGTCCTCCCAGATGCTAAAAGCCACGCCATGGGCTACAGGGACCATTCTTCTAATCAAACATATGTCCTAGAAGAATGACTGTCCCGGACCATTCTCTAATCCGGTCCCCATATGTGTCCTAGAGAAAATGTCATGTATCAACCACCTTAATTAGGACGCCATGCCATAGGGGGCTGATCATTCTTCTAATCCGGACATGTGTCCTAGAAGAATGACTATCCTGGACCATTTCCCACAGGAAATGTCTATCCATGATACATCAACAATCTGTCAACCTGGACCATTCTCCACAGGGAGAATGTCTGTCCACTAGCAATCTGTTATGCCTGGACCATTCTCCACCTAGAGAATGACTGCGCACCAGCACACTGACTATCCATGATGCCACATATCAACACTCCCTCCCAACCGAGGAAGTCATCTCCTCCTTTTCTACCAAAGTAGGTATCTCCACAAGTCCTAGTTTGTCCCTCAAGTATGCAAACTTTATCTTGGACAGAGGCTTTGTCAAAATATTAGAGGTCTGCTCATCGTTGGAGATGTACTAAAGAATCACTTCTCCCTTCTGGACTTTATCATGGATAAAATAGTACTTGATCTCAATGTGCTTCGACCTGTCATGGAACACGTGGTTCTCTGAAAGCTTCACACAACTATGATTATCACAATATATCACAGTCGAATCCAACACTTGATCAGATAGTCCAGAAACCAGCTTACGGAGCCATACTGTTTCTGTATAAGCATCACAAGCTGCAATATACTCTGCTTCTGCAGTGCTGAGTGCAACAAACTTCTGTTTCCTGCTAGCCCATGATATCATAGTAGAGCCTTAACTGAAACATATACAAGAGGTACTCTTTCTGTCATCTGCACTCCCTACCCAATCTGTTGAAATATTGTAACTACAAAGAGTATTCTATTTATTATTGAGTTATTATTCATTAGATCAATCCCCTTTTGTGGATTGATCATGTCGGACATTGTATTTGACTAAATCCCCTTTTGTGGATTGGTCAAACCCTAAATATATTATGCAAATTGAGAAGTCGCCCCCCAGGCTAATTAAAGTGGTTTTAACCATGTTATCGCGCAGTTTGTATTTTAGGTCACAGGCTAAAGGATAGAGGACAAACTGGCGAAACAAGAACCTTCCCCACCCAATGTCACCTCGATGGGGAGGTTCTTTCTGTTTAGGGAGGTTAGCCCAGGGGAGACGTCCCCGGTAACCTGGGGTTTGAAGAGGAAATGGATACAAAGTCGAGTGTTAAGATTTCCCTCCTCGCAGGTTACCACCAGTATCAGATAGCCCGGCTAATCAGCCAATAAAGAAGTGAAGTCCCTGTTGAAAATGCCTACCCGGAACAAGATAATAACAACACAATATATATATTTACAGGCTATAACTCAAAGGGTTAGTACTTCTTAACTATCTGATTTCATTTAATAAGCAATGTAATAGATAAGATGAAGACAACGTTTTGTTAAATAACCTATGCAAGATCACCAATTCATCAATATCTACAAAAAATGACCAAGCCAACAGTATTTTCAATCAATAATTGTTCAATAAATGCTTGACGTCATCAATTTAATTGCTTATTTAATAGTCAAAAGGGTTGCTGCGTTAGGTATGACGTCATCCTAGGTTAGTAGTGTTAGGGCTAGTTAGGGTTTCAAAGATTTAAAGTTTGAAAGATGATTTTGTACACTACAAGCTCAACGTTGGAGAAATTACTAGTGCCTTAGGGTAAATGGAGTTAAAGCAAGGGCAAAAAGTCTCGGGAGGATTCGAACTTAGAGACTGAAAGGTAGGGTTCTAGGGTGCTGCAATGGCAGGGCCCTAGAATCAAAACCCTAGGGGAAGGAGGCTCACTCTGGTGTTTCTTAAGCAGGGCCTCGTGCTCCTTCCTCCTTCTCTAATTACACTTGGCAAAACGGCTAGCTTCAAAGCATAAATTTAAGGGAGAAGGTGTTGCAAAGGCAAGGCCTTCAAACCCTAGGAGGTGAAACCTTAGGTGTAGTCCAACTAGGCCTAGGACGTCTCCTCTTTTCAACCTATAACTTCAATGCTAGCTTAGAAAGAGGGAGAAAAGTGTAGCAACAACTAGGCTATATCTTCCTTTTTCAATGGCTAAAACTATTTCTCAAATAAGGGGACATATAGCAATGACCTACTTGTGTGCTTGCTACCTAGGGTTTCAAGATTCAGCAATATAATAGCAAATGTAAGAAATTAAGCCTACAACCATTCACTTAAGAAGTTTTGCATGAAAAATTCATTTACATGTTATGAAGAAAGCATAATCAAACCCTAGTTGTAAACCTTCCTTGAGAGAAACACCATATATGCCAAGAGAAATCCTCCAAGAAGAGTTGCGCCTCACTCAAAACACCAAAAACACCAAGCTAGGGCGCAAAAGATAGTATCTCACAAGAGAGTGAGTTGTGTTATGTTAAAATGAGGGAAAAACATCCTCAATATATATCAATCAATGACCTTTCAATTACAAAATAGGTCATTAAAACAACCAACAAGGCTGACTGCAAAATTTACACTGTTTTTACATTAAATGCTAGATAAATGACATAAAATGAGCAAAAGGTGGGACGTCAAGCCCTTCTGAGGGACACATTGGCCCTTTTTGGGCATATCCAGCATCCAGAAGTCAGATGTTAGCCCTTCTAGGGCTCTTCCAAGCTGCCACACATGCCAATAACCTCAACACATTGCCACACACTCAAGATAACGTCCAACTCTCCTCTGTGACGTCCTGTCCATCAAGGGGCAAACGTTCCATCTGAAGTGGGTGATCCCCCCTAGGCCGGGTTCAGCCAAAGTGTCCTGGGTGGAACGTCCTTCTTTCTTCATGTGCAAAGGCTCATCATAACGTTGTCCTGTCTCTGCCATCCCAACAACCATCTGATGGGCTCTTCAGCCCCATGGAGGTCCGAGCTAATCATATCCCCATGTGTACCAGTCCATTGGTACCTGTCCGTCGGGTATGGTCCTGCACATCAAAAACTTCGCCCTCCATGGGCTCATTAGTCCTTGGGATCATAGCAATGTCAATCATATTTCATCATTAAATTTATCAAATACATGCATAAAACCCCTAGCCTATCATCTAATAGCTCAAAGACATTACACTGACCTACTATACAAAGTTGAAGAAAGAGACAGAATAACCTATTAGACAGAATAACATCCATAAGAAGAAGAGAGTTTCCAAAGAAGATTATTCAAGCCATGTAACATGAAGTGATATGGTTTAAGGACGTCCAGTCATAGTGAAGACCAGGGGAAGGTATTGTCCGTGGGTGCCTTTGTAGGAGGCGAGCTGTACCTGTCATTGATGCAGTGTTTTCCAAGCCCCTTATTGCCTTTATTCTTTCCTTATTTATTACCTTTTCTTTCTTTTTTACTTCAAGGTCTGACTAGAGGACACTGCCTCGGCATGGTGACCAGAGCTGACAGTGTTACCCACTAGTATTTTCGCAGAAATGATAAGGCTGGCTTGTGATGAGACCCCCTTTCCCTTGGCCATGCAACCAAAGGTCATTGCCCTGGCGTGGTAACCAGATAATGACAATGTCATACCACTAGATACCTATGAACATAATGGGCCGGCTCGTGATGAGACCTCCCATCCTCTTGGTTGGTCTTGTTTTATTATTTTCTTTAGGTCCCTTTTGTTTCTTATCGAGAGGCCTTTTATTGCCTTCTCAGGGATCCCTGGGCGAGGCATCTCTAGGTTTTATTTTCTATGGCTTTTATCTTTTACCAGCTGCTTTTACCCCCTGGGCCTTTAGCCCCTTCTTCCCACAGGACAAAGTGTAACCCCTCAAATAGGTCATCCTAATGCCCGGACTAGGGGAATGTGATGGATGCATGGGAGATAAGATGTAAAATGATTGTATGGTGGGAGCGGATGATGGCTCTTCAAATCCCCCTTGGTGGCTAACCAAAACCCATGGATACAAGCTTGCTAGGGTATCCTGTCAATCCCCCCAACAATGGTCAAGTGGGTTAGTGTAAGATCCAAGTAGTTGTCGGAAATGTAAGGAACCTGATGCATATATAAGAAAGTTATAATGATCAAACATGACACATACCATGATACCTGGACCAATTACCTCATGGAGCAAGAGTCTTCTCTGATGCAAGTCCAAGTCGATGGTGATGGATGCTGCTGCTGACAGGACAAATCTAGCGAAGAAGAAGAAGGATGGGCCCTCCAGGGCCATGCTCAGGTCAATCCTGCTCTCGGTACTCCATGTCTAGGACCTGTGGGCCTCGAGACATGATCTCCTAGTTATCCCTAGAAATCGGGGATAACAAACCACTAAGAAGACAAGTCGGCCCTGCCCAGTGAAGAGACACCTTTCTAGCACCTGCTAGTTTGTATAAACAAAGGAAGCCAACACCTCATTTGATCACTCACTCATTCGCTCACTCAGTGCGCAAGTTTGGTAGCTACAGTTGGGAGAAGAAGGAAGAGAGAGGCGCATTGCTTAGTGGAGGATATTCTCTAGTGTTTGGTTTATTATCTTGGCATTGTATTGGCCATCTATATTAAGGAAATTTTTTATGGGTTTTCCCCCATGAGGGTTTCCTAGGATAAATGCTATGTATCTTGTGATTGTGTTTCTCTTAGTGATCTTATCTATGCTATGGTTATCTAGTAAATTGAAAAGAAACCTAATAATAGCTTAAACTTTAACATGGTATCAGAGCTAAGCTGAAGAGAACATCTTTCACTGGATAAAGAAAAACGTCATTGTTGCCGTACAGGGAAATTAGGGCTTTTAATTGAAGAGGAATTTCAGCCTAAAAATCATCTAAAAAAGTGCGCCCTAGCCTAGGAAACTCTTTGGCACCTTCAACACACTTTTTCAGTGGATAGAACTCCCGGAAAGTGAAACCCTAGTTTTCAGTGGTACTAGAAAACTAGAAAACCAGAAGAACCAGAAAACCAGGAAACCAGAACCAATACCAAAAGTACCAGTCCAAAATTCCGTTGGTCAAGTTTGAAGGGGAAAAAATTGGATTTTCTGAAATCTAACTGCATCAGGCTACCCGCTTCAGCCAAGCGCACCTTCTGGTAAGTTCAAAATTAAATTCTGAGCATTTTCCTAGCTCCAGGTAAAGATGTCTGCATGCACTAAGCTTGTTGACAAGCTAGAAGGTGTGGAGGACTTCAGTGCCTGGAAGTATAGGATTGCACTCATTCTTGGAAAGAATGATCTAGCAAGATTCATTAAAGAAGATGTAACTGAACCTACCGATGCTGCAGCTAAAGCAAAACACCAAAAGGACACAGTTAGGGCCAAAAGAATCATTGCAAATTCTATTAAATATCACTTGATTCCTCAAGTGGCTTTGTTGCCGTCCTAATGCACACTTGCAAACGTGAGCTAAGTCCTGCTCACTTAGTGTGCCCTCGGAGACACAATGTCTAAGTTCCTGCCCACACTGTCACCTTGACAGGAACTTCTTCCGTCTAGGCCTACTCCTAGGGAAGCCAAGGGGGGTTGTCTCTAGTTACTAAGTTGATTTTAATTACAATGTTCTAGGAGTTAGTTTCAATTGATTATAGGCCAAGGGGAAAACTAGCCTAATATGACAAGCAGCAATGCAGGTGCAAGTCTAGGTCTAAATGTCAAACAGCCCTTTCCCTAAGTCAACTAAGGACTAGTGCCTAAGGTTGGGCAATGGGGTCAACTACGTGTAAGGGTGGTTCGTTACAAATAAGTATTACAA
>JASDQU011248931.1:11281-25441 GCA_032191745.1 Picea mariana
AAAACCAAAAATTAAAAGTTTTTTTTTTTATTGTTTAATGCTTAAGAAGCAAAAAAAGGAAAAATGATGACAAGTAAATACCAAGAGATGACTTCTAGCCTAAGCACAGATCACGAAGAATTACTAACAATAACACACAAGTTGATTGAAGTAGACTCTCGAACTTATCTAAAACCCCTATTACTGAAAAACAGAGGAATATTTTTTAATGAAAAAGAAAGCTATGCTGTAATCAAACCTAAGCTACAGACTGCTATGCCAGAGACCTAGACTAGATCAAGAAAATCCCTGAGAGGTGTGACTCCTGACAGGGAAGAGGATGATTGCCTCTTCTTAATTTTTTTTTCTCAATAGGTACGCTATTGACAGTTCAACAACCAGTGTATGTACGCGAGTTGTGCAAGGTCAGGGCACGTGTGCACACATGCAAGCCCACTACAGGCCATGTGCACCTCTGCAACTCCTCAAAAAAATGAAAACAAGCAATCATGCACTGGCATGGAGCACTGGTATTGAGAATTAGAATCCCTTGAAGACACAGAAACTTACTTTGACAGAAAAAGATGCAAGGAAAAAGATAATCTGAGGTTATACCTAGGCTACAGATGACAACAACAGATACCAAAACTAGATCCAGAAAACCCCTGAGAAGGATCACTTCTGACAGGGAAGAGGATGATTGCCTCTCTTTAAGAAAATTTTTCTAGACTCAGACATGTTACTGATTATTCAACAGCCAACGTATGTATGTGGGCAGTGTGAAGTCAGGGCGTGTGCATATGCGTGCATGGATTATACAGACTGCATATGCCTCTATAGCTTCCCAGAAAAGAAAAAATAGTCAAGTGAAGAAAGCAGGGAGTACTGGTATGGAAGACCAGAATCCTTACTAGCTCAGACTCTTGCAGAAACTCAGAAAAAAGGTAATAAAACCAATTTAAAAAACCCAAAAAGTATCCCCAAAAACCCTAGATATCTACCTAGTATGGTCACCAATTCTGTTGTGGGTGGGAAATCCCCCTACGAACTAGCATTAAGGGTTTTGTAATGCATGCATAAAATGACCTAAAGTATCCTACTTCTTACCAATATGCCAATCATAAAACCCATTATTTATATGCAAATACAAGGTTAAAAAGATCAAGTTACTGTACCTTAGTTTCCGTGTTTGATGTCGATCCTTTAACGTTTGATCACTCCTTGACTGAAAATCTCCTCCCAATGCTGACCTACATCCATAAAGAGACAAACAAAGAACTCCACATGCATATGATTTATGAACTAATGGGTTAGAGATTCTATCAAAATATAATCAAATTTAAACATTGCAAACCTCATATGGCGGGACGGGAAAAGTACTTCTTTTTATTAATCATAGAAGAGTAACTTATAATAGCGAGATCAACCATTGCTCCTCGAGACTAGTCCTAGGCTCTTCTTCAACTATGCTCCAACTTTTTTTGTATATGCTTCTCTTCACACACTAGTTGCAAAAGGTTGGGACAAAGGGAATGCAAAATTGGGTAGAGTTTCTTTACAATTATTTTCCTCCTTCCAAATGCAACCCCTACCCCTTCTTTTATAGGCCAAAAAAGGCTAGGTATTTGGTCGAATGACCGGCTATGGGTGGTCAAACAATTTAGGTAACTTACCCAAAACTGTGAGTTCTGTCTGCAACTTTCCATTTTTCATGCTTTTGTAGGTATACGCTGGTTGTAGTGGGTCAGCTAGCGTATAAATGCATGTAGTAGTGGAGTAGGGTGCGTGTGCCTTCAAAAAGGGTGTTGTTAAGAAGAGTTGTTTAGTAGTGGCTTGGAAAAAGATGTAAAATGAGATGGCCTGATGCTAGGTAAGCATATCTGGTGCAAATTAGGGTTATAACACGCATGAACTAAGAGACTTCTATGACCGCATAGGAGAGGTTTGGTCTGGAGTGTGTGAGATACAATAAGCTCCCCACTAGATGTATGTACAATGTGTTTTTCACCAGTGGAGTTTCCCCACCATCCTCAAGTCTGACTCCTGATAGGAAATGAGTTGGGGAAGACTTGTAGTTTGTCATGTGGAATATCTCGAGGAGACATCGTGCATACTTGGCCTGAGATAACTTGACTACTGATGAATACTGCCTAATCTCGAGACTAAGGAAGAAATGTAGTGAACCCATGTCCGTTATCAAGAACTTTTCATGTAGAATCCTCTTGACTGCAATAATTGTTGAATTCGAGAAACCGATTATCAACAAATCAACAACATACAAAACTAGGAGTAGAAGTGAATTAGTCGTCCTGAACATGTAAATGTCCAGGTATAAATTACAATGTACAAATTTCTATGATAGTAGGTAGGATTCCATCTTGGTATACCATGCTCTCAGGGCCTCCTTGAGGCCATAAAGTGACTTCTTCAGTCGATAGACCAAATATGAATCATGCATGAAGCCCTAGGGATGCTCCATGTATATCTCCTCAGAGAGATCTCCATGAAGAAATGAATTCTTCACATCAATCTGTTGGACTTCCCATCCCTTGGTTTCCGCAATGGAAAGTGCCAAGCATATGGAATCCATATTTGTTACTGGAGGAAAGGTCTTCTGATAGTCAATGTCATGCACTTGTTAAAAGCCTTTGGCGACTAGCCTAGCTTTGTATCTTCTAACATGTTCATATATTACACTCTTGGTCTTGTAGACCCATCTTCACTTGAAAATTTTCCTTCCTAAAGGAAGGGGAAAGAGATCCCAAGTCTGGTTCTCGAAGAGGGAGTTTTACTCCTCCTGCATGGTATATTCCAAAAAGGGATTCCCAGTGGCCTTGACATAGGAATGTGAATATGAAGATTGAGCCAAGAAAATATTCTTGGGTGGCATCAGTTCAGTTGAAGTGAGATCAAGAGGAGGCTCCTTGAAATCATATATATTCCTCATGGTATCATATGGATCCTCAATAACATCTCTTGCATCCTGAAGTGTAGTCTTGGCCTACTTGGGTCTCGGCTCTGGCTCTGCATCTGTATCTGCATGCACTGACTCTGCATCCGACTGTAATAACTCAATATCTAAATCAACTAAATCCTATGAATAAGAAATATCATCTGAAGAAGAGTTGGCATGTGCATTCTCATCATCTCTAATAGGTGGAAGAACAAAAGTGTATGCATGGAGCTCCTGAGGTGCACACAAGATACTTTCCTTGAATTGGACACTGTGCTCAATGATGAGCCAGTCTAGAGAGAAATCAATGAGTTTGTATCCCTTCACATGGTCTGGGTATCCAAAAAATATACACTATGTACTCTGTGGATCAAGTGCCTTCCTCTTCTTAAAGAGAATAATGGCCCATGCATGTCAACCGTATATATGAAAAAGTGGGTCACTTCCAGTTTGAGGCTGTTCCAAGCCTCGAAGGGGGTATTATTCTTGACATATCTATGAGTATATGTATTTTGGATGCACTTCACACAATATCTTTGGAAGTGAATTTGCATGCAACATGCAAGATGCCATCTCTTTTAGGGATCTATTCTTTTGCTCAAGAACTCCATTTTGCTGCGGAGTACAAGGAATCGTGTGCCGCAACTAAATCCCAACCTAAAGACAAATATTTTGTACCTCATCGTTGACATACTCCCCCCCATTATATATTTAGATAACTTTGATCTTCCTTCCTTACTGTGTCTCAACAAGGGCCTTGAAATATTTGAAATTTTGAAAGACTTCAGATTTGTTCCTGAGAAAGAAAGTCCAGGTGTAGCGTGAGAAATGATAAAAAAAATGAGCACGTACCTTGCTTGATTGATTTATGGATGTGGAAAAGGTCCCATGAGATGATTCTGGATCAAATTCAAAGGAGAGGAGGCATTATGAGTCATTCCTTTGTCGAATTTATCTTGAGGGTGTTTTCCAAGAACAAATCCCTCACAAACTCCTTTGGAGAAGTGGATGTCAGGTAGATCTTCAAGCATTCCTTGCCTACTAATATGTTTCATGTATCTAAAATTTAAATTATCGAACCTTTCAAGACATATTCTACTGCTTTCATCAGCATTCGTAAGCAATAATGCAAAATCTAGTTTAATAAATTCAAAAAATGTGTAGAGTCTAGATTGGTGATTTACCTCACTAGTAGCAACCTTGAAATTGGTTTGCATGTCAAATATATCCACTGCATCAGGTGTGATTTTTAATTTCTTTATGGTTATGGAGTTTTTCATCTAATACATAGAGATAATATTGACGGAGAGTTTGGGAACACATAACACATTCTCGAAGCTCCTGTTTGTGAGTTCAACTCTACCTTTGTCCGTGACTTCAAATGGAGAGTCGTCCCCCATCAAAAAAAGAGGACCTTTGCATGCATCCAATGAAGAGTATACTTCCTTTGTGGATTACATGTGGTGTTATGCACCTGAATCTACAATCCAAGAATCCAGAGAAAATTTAATGGCAATCGAAGCATGGCTAGAATTACCTTTCTTGGGGTTTATATCTTATAGTGTCTTCTTCTTGGCACTCTCCAAGATGCAAACTCTAAGGTTGTTTTTATGAATTATTTTTTCCATTTGATCTATATTTTTTTTCATGCATGTAGATTCTGGATGGAACCCTCATTGGCAATAAGTGCATTTCTTCCCTTTTCTTCCCTTTCCACCTTTAGATCTAGAGGAATCGCTGAAGGGTTTTTAGTACCCTTCCTTATTTGGATTTGCATGTCCCTTCCCTTTGTTATTGTGTTTATATTTCTAATTTTGGTGACTTCTACCATCTTGTACAACAAGTGCATGCACCTTTGAGCCTTCAATTTTTCAAATATTGATGAGCTTGTTCTTCTCTTAAGTTAGAGACTCGATAAAGGCCTCAAGAGAGGGAATTTTCTATGTAGATCTAGAGGTGAGGCTAACTGAATGAAATGTGTATATAAACACTAAATGTTATGTCCCAAGTCTGGAAAGAATGGTAAGAACCATTTGTTTCTCCTCCTTAGATTTATCAACCCCACAAGATTTGAGTTGTGACAACAAATCCTTATATTTGGTAAACAAATATTGAAAATTGTTGAAGGTTTGTGTATCCAAAGTGAGAAATTCCACCTCGAGCATGTGTCCCCTCATCTCATCGTATTTTCCAAAAAGTTCTTCCATGTTGGTATAGACTTCATCGAGGGTTTTATAGGAGGATATGTGGAAGAGGAGCTTAGGAGAAATAAGAATGCAAATAGTTTCATACGTTTCATCAATCCACTTTAGATACTTGGATTTTTCTATGGATGATGTTATGGATCAACAAAAATGATGGGAAGAATTTTTACCATTGGTAGAATTTTCGTATAACAAAAACTATCAAAGTACGATAATGATGGAAACTTTTTAGTTTCTATATGGATGACCATGTAGGAGACCCGTGAGTTGGGATCGACTAGAGGATAGGGTGATGGTGGGACCAGAAGTGATTCATGAAATCGAAGATCAGATGCAATCTATAAGGAAAAGGATTAAAGAAGTGCAAAACCAAAATAAGAGTTATGCATATGCGCATAGTATTGACTGAAATTATGAGGTTGGGGATGAAGTGTTTTTGTGGGTGAAGTCGCCTAAGAGTTCATTTAAGTTTGGGAAGGTTGATAAACTCTCTCCAAGTTTTTTTGGACCTTTCAAAGTTGTAGAAAAAAAAGGACCCGTGGCTTACCGACTATCCTTACCTGATTCTTTGAGGCATATGCACGATGTGATTCATGTTTCATTTTTACGTCATTATATTTCCAATATGTCACATGTTATTGACTTGAGTTCATTGTAAGTATCGAAAGAGGGTTCTCTCATAACACATTCAATCTGCATACTGTACCATCGCACTCGACAAATGTGGAGTTGAATATTCAATCGGGTCAAGGTCAAGTGGGACAATTATAGTCCATATTCTACTACTTGGGAGGACACATATGAGATGCGTCAACAATTTCATTATTTATTTTGATAGCAAGATATATAGATTAGTATCAACTACATTTATTTCTTTGTTTTTTAGATTGTACAAAATCCGGGATGAAGTCTAAACAAGAGGGTGTATGTAACATCCATTTCCATGAATCACTTTTTATACATTGACTTATTATTTGAGGACACTTGTGAGAAAGTGATACAATTTAAAACATGGTAGATTACGATTATCAGTTTGGTTTATATGTTTATGATATGATTGAGTAATGGAATTGATATATTATTATATTGATGTATAACATTGACAAGTATTATGATGAGGTTTCCTGAGTGTGCAGGAAACATGACATGATGATGATGCTAATGGCATCGACCAAATTTCGTGGACTCTGGATTGAGTCAGGGAGTGGATTATTTACTTTGGTTATGATTACTTGATTTATTATGCATGTGTTATATGATGATTTTAGTTATGGATTTTATGTATATGAGTTTATGATGTTATATTCGTTAGTGGATGAAGTCATGGTGACGCTTTATAATCCTACTCACATATGGAGTAAAGGGCTCATACAAATATATCAGATGGATGAGAGAGAGGTGTGGTGATGTCCCTATCATAGCTTACTAGCACTCTTGCCATGACCTGAACTGAAGGTTAACGACTACCTTGTTCTGACAAGTTCACAATGTCGTGAGGGTAGACTGAGACAATCACTCACAATGATTTGTGAGGTGTGTGCAATAAGATGGATTCCTTATTCCTCAATAAGCTCTTCATCTCACACAAGGTCGACAAGTGGAGTATTGGCTCCAAGCGTCAAACAACTTCCAAACTAAGTCAATGACGAGTGACACCCTTGGAGTACGGTGGTGCGTCTTGAAGGGCAATTTGCATGAATACATGTGAGTGAATTAAACTCTAGAGGACCCTAGAAAATGAATTGAATACTTAGAACTTGTAGAAAATAGAGTATAAATTACTATTTAGTTATAAACTAAATAACATAATCAAAAGTTTAAGCCTAGATGTTTTGACTAAATAAAATTGTAAAATGGGTTAAGATATTTTAGACTAAATAAACACTAGTGAAGGGAGAATGAGAATAAAATTTAGGCATGTGCACAATGTGTGCATGAAATTAATTAAAAATTAATTTTTAAATTAAAAGAAAATCATTTCATGAGAGAATGTGTAGTCAACATGGAGTTAGAATCCCAAGTCAATCTAGACTCTAAGATTAACTAGAAGTAGAGTCCTAATAAAACTCCAACTGTAAATTAGTTAGGGGACATAATAAAATAGAATTTGGGGAACTCAGGGACAACAAGGAGGAAATCCACGAACTAATTGTGGGTGTGAGGGAAAATGCTTAATTATTTAAATTAAAAATGGATTAAACATGTACAACTTGGGGAAAGTATGACACGTGTTGTTGTGAACAATATCTAATTAAATTATTAAAAAAATAGCTAATTTTGCATGAGATGACAAGTGTCAAGGTGAAATTTCATATAAAATGAATGGTGAGGAAGAGGGAAACTACCCTATTTCTAGATGAATGAAATGTTGTTAAATTTTTTATTGAAAATTTTTACTTGTGTGAGTTGGGATGCAAGCTTTGCAAAGAGGTGGAAGTCTCTCCTTGCGAAGGTAAGCGTGAGCTAGTTTGGATGTGATTTGATGTGTGTGACACCTTTGTGGCTCAGGGAGATGGGGGGAAGAAGAATACCCTATCTTTGACTCAGAGGTACTGGTGAAAGAATGTTGTGCAATATTCAGATTGAATATTACCCAATCTATCTTACTCTTCAGGTTAAGGTACTCAATTGTTATAGTTAAATTATTATTAGAATATTTCATTAGTTCACTGAAACCGTATGGACCGTTAGTTTTAGTCGAATTATTATTTTGTATCCATTAGTATTTTTTAAGAGAAACTTTATATGGAATGAAAGATGGTATCAATAAATTATTTCTGTGACTGACAGTACTTTTAGAATTTTTTGCATAGATAGAAGGTTGAATTTGATAAGTCTTCCTGTACATAATTGTACCTTATAAAAGATTCTGCACGGATTGAGATTAGTTATTTTATCATTGAGATAGAATGTTATTGAATAAAAAATGCATGTGGAGATATTACCTAGCTTTTAATATATATATATTCTTATGTGTATACATTTCTAATTACGTTGGTGAATGGAATATGTTTAGAAAGTTGTAATGATTAGAGTATCCCCTATGAAAAATAAAACTTGTATTGATTTATTCGGATCTACCCTTCAAAAAATAAATTACAAATGAAAGAATTGACTCAATAGTAAAGTAGTTAAGATGCTATGTTAGGATGACATCTATGATTTAATTGTTGAATTTCTCATCACAATACAATAGTGGAGGTCTCTGTTAATTTCAACCTCCATTAAGTGATTTTAATCCTTCCTTGTTAAAAACGTTAGTATTCGTAGACATCTCATAAAATCATGTGGTAGTCTAGATTGATTATGTGGATTTTATATGTTTTTTCTCCCAACATTATGTGGATTTTATATGTTTTTTCTCCCAATATATATGTATTTATGATCTATATATATCATTTAACATTTAATTTTCATAATGAATTTGAAAGCGACGTGAATTAATAAGGCGATTCTTATATTAATGATTTTATGGGTTAATGATTCTTAATAATTAACCCATTATTTAATATACAAATCTGATTCAAAAAGTACCTCATAACATCTACATCCACCCCTCCTTGGCAATAACTACCTGCACAACCCATACTTAACCTGAATAATGGAAGGCCAAGTTAACTAGTGCAAGTTGTTGGACTTGCAACCTACCCTACTTACTCCTTCTCTTCCTTATACTATAATGGAATTCACCTAAGATCAAGGAATACTTTAACAAAGGACCAACCTTACATTAGAATTGAATATCTAAATGAGGAAGTCCCAAATGAAGAATCGAGACAAAAAAAATCTTAGGAACCTTCAAAACATGAAAATGCTCACCCCGCACTTCAGGACCCACCCTATCCTGAAAGGATAAATTAATAAAAACATTTTACATGACCCAAGTTTGATTTCTTAAGAGAACTCAAAACTTGTGTGTCAAAATACTGTTATTTCAAGCAATCAAGGATGTACCTATTTATTCAAAGGTGCTACAAGAAATTTGTTTGAGGAATCCTAGTAGGAAATGAAAGGATCCTCAAACCATTCATATCATGGGAAAAATATCATACCTAATGATGGGGGAAGTTCCTGTGACTAAATACTCCAACCCTGGAAGTCCAAACATTAATGTGCAAATTAACAATACACTTATTACTAACACATTAATCGACCTTGGGGATTCGATCAATGTTATGACACACTCATACATGAAATACTTTGATATTATAGGCCTTATTTGAACCCATAATATCCTTCAAATTACTTATATATCAACTATTAAACCAAAGGGAATTCTAGAATATGTAGCAATCTATGTGGATTCATGGGAACATCCCACTGATTTCAGGTCCTACAACCTAAAACCTATACGGGATGGTATCCTATGATCTTGGAATGGTCATGGATCACCACATATGATTCTTACATGGGTTTTCCATCAGGAACCACGACCATTTCCAACGAGACATCCACCAAATAATTAACCTTCTACCATTGATCTCGATTATTTTTAGTACGAAATGAGAGTGGAGATATAATAAGGAAATGTATAGAGATATCTCGGATATCCAATAATATAACAAAAATCTATCATAGATGCAACCATAAACAAAAATATACAATAATACACAATTTATATTAATGAGCGAAGTGTACAAAGACTGTAAAAACATAGAGTGAAAGACTCGCTAGAATGGTGGCATCTTATCTCTAAGAAGAGATGTGAGGACTACTCGCATTCACAAGAAGACGATTTTTACAATGAGGCTCTCAAGGCCTTTTTAACATAAGAAAAATTTAAAACCCTAACCCTAGAAGATGAAAAGCCAAAAGGTTTGCGGGCTCGAATGGGGGTAGTTGATACGTCAACTTTCGGGGGCGTAAATTTTGCAAATGATCTTCATTGGGTGTGCTTGATACACTGTTGGAAAGGTCTAACTGAGAAGAACGATTTTCGACTAGACCAATCCAGTTCCACCAATATTCACTTGGACCCCAAATGCACAAAAAACATCGTTTAGGGCCTCAAAACGACCTGAGATGTGTGGAACCCGAAAAACTGTCGAAACACTGCCAAGGTGGAAACTATTTTTTGAGCCAGTTGAATAGGTGGGTGGCCACTAATATACACCTCGATAAACCCTCCTTCCAAACCCAACATAGATTTATAAAGTATGCAAATCTCCTATATTAAGTCAAAGTATATGAAACACAAGTATTAAGAGGGACAGATTGGACCATCCCATTCCAAACTTCCACAAATGCATCAAACAATGTTGTCGAAGCCATCTTTAAACAAATAAAAGGAAAATACCCATATGTAATTCACTATGTCAGTAAGAATATCTTGCCTGCAAAATTGAAGTATATGGTAATAGAGTAAGAGTTTCTTGGCGTTATTCATTCAACAAATAAGTTTAGACACTACATTACTGGGTATCCTATCATTTTACACACTCATCATGCTACTACCAAATATTTAATGGAAAAACCAATCACAAATTGTAGGGTCACTAGATGGTTTCTTTTATTACAAGAATTTGATATTACAATTTTAGACAAACTAGTAAAAAATAATGTAGTTGTTGACTTCCTTTCTAGAATAACATCTAATGATAACAAACCTCTAGTAGAAGACTATTTTCCATATGAACATGTCTTTGTAGTGTCTACTAACTCACCTTGCTTTGTAGATATTGCTAATTTTTTGGCTACAAGTAAACTTCCGCATCAACTGACTCCTAAAGAATGATAGAGTGTAGTTAGGAAAAGTGAAAGGATATCATGGATTGATGGTTACCTCTTATATAATGGGCCTGATTCGATTATCATAAGGTGTGTATAAGAGGAAAATTTCCATGAAATACTAAAATACTATCATGATTGACCATGTGGGGGCCACTTTGCAGATAAAAGGACCAAGTATAAGATACTCCACCAAGGGTATTATTGTCCCACACTTTTCATAGATACGAAATAATATGTGAAGAGGTGTGACAATTGTAAACTCATGGGTAGACCCGTACAAGCATATGAAATTCCACTACAACCACAAATGGTGTTAGAACCTTTTATCAAATGGGCCATTGATTTTGTGATACCAATAAATCCCCCTTCCCATAGACACTCCTAAATCCTCATCTGTACAAACTATGTTACAAAGTGGATGGAGGAAAAAGCACTCTCGTCGACAACTGAACAAGAAGTAGTGGAGTTTCTCCATGAGGAATTTTTTGTAACATTCGAGATACCATGAAAGATAGTGACTCATGGAGGAGCTCATTTCACATCATGGATTGTCATAGATATGATGTACAACTAAAAAATCAAGCATCGAGTAACAACACCATATTATTCACAAGAAAAGAGACATGTAGAGGGGACTAATAAGACCTTTGAGGACATCATTACCAAAACCAATAGATTACACCTCAAGGATTGGCACGATAGACTCCCTGAAGCATTATGGGACTACATAACTACATGGAGGACTTCAAAGCGATACAACACGAAAGGGACAAATGGCATGATTAGTTTATCAAGAAAAATAAATTCAAATCGACAGACTGGTCATTTTTTCTTGATTATAGATTAAAGGAATTCAAAGGAAACTTTTGCGCTAGACATCTTGGACCATATGAGATTGATACAATATATGATAATGGGGCCATTAAACTATGAACCATAGATGAAGACAAAATTATAGTAATGAACAAAGGACATAGAATTCGATTATACCATCATCCCATATCAAAGGAATAATTATTGAGAAAATTGGCAAATGGATGGACCAACATTGATCTAGAACTCATTTAGGATGAACGAGTCCTCAATGGATAGTTTTTGTTCCTACTTTCAAAAAACAAATTTGAAAACCATCTTAGCTAGTGCCCCCCCCCAAAAAATAACAGTAAGGGAACTCCATGGTTTTGTGATGGTTACGTCACAATCCTTCTCAATAAAATTTAGTAAATATTTATTTTTCTAATAATCTTTTCTTTTTTAGGATATACGGGGGAGAACAATGTTGTTGCAATTCCTATTGCTATAATTCTTGTTGCTGAAACTCTTATTGTTGAAATTCTTATTTCCATGACTCCCCTTACTCCAAATCCTATTGTTGCAACTTATATTGCTGCAATTCCCATTTATGTGACTCCCCTCGTTGCAACTCCCCTTGCAACAACTATTCCCTTTGTCGTGACTCCCCTTGCCGCAACTCTTTTGTTTCAACTCACATTCTTTCAATTCCCTTCATATATTCCCCATTCATTCCCTTGTATGCGAACCCACTCCCATCACTCCCATATCCCCCTTACCTCGTTATATTTTCTGCAAATCCACTTGTGTCCTTCTAAATTTTCAAACGAAATAATAAAATAATCCACATGGATACAAAATATATCTTCTCACAAATATGTTAAAGGAAAGGCACCTTATTAATCCTAGAGTGGCATGAATCTGGAAGTCACACACTTCCACATATTTGGATCTCATGCATGGGCCCACATACCTTCAAAAAAGAGAAAGCTTTGGAGCCTAAAAGAAAATAATGCATATTTTTGGGTTATCCTGAAGGTGTAAATGGATATAGATTGATGTGTCCTTCAACACAAAAGATGATAATTGAAAGGAATGTGTGGTTTGAAGAAATTCCCCTGCATACATCTTAGGAACAACATGTAGAAACTTATGTGCTTCCTGTTATTGTAAGGTTTCCCTCAGTTAGGACTACGAAAAACACAATATAATAGGCAATTTTTTTTTCTTTTTAAGAATTAAGAAGTTAGCGTCAACACATAATTCAGGCAACGCATAATCAAATGAAATCATAATTAAATAATTACAAGAAACTCATCATCATGATAAAATGACGTCGCAACCAATGCATCAACATAATTAGTAACAACCAATAATCAACACATCATCACATTTAGATAACAAGCATCATAAATGGTGATGCAAGAACAACTCATCACGATCAATTGGAATCATCAATACTTTTAATTGCTCAACTCATCACATAAACATAACATAAGATAGCTTAAGGATAACATAAGGATATGATAGCAATAACATAAAGATGACATAAGGATGACATAAAGATACTACCTGCCCAACCTACCCCCCAAGGTTAGGACCTCCAAGACACATAATAAACTCTTAATCCCATGATTCATCCGATTGATTTTGACCATTTAAGGTCTCAGGGATGGAGATTATTCTTATTAACAAGGAGGTGTCTACATCCCACTAACACACTCAAGTACAAAACCAACTAGATAAATCAACAACATCAACGATAATTAATTTTATCAGTGAATCAATCCTAATCATCAATTAAACATGGCACAAGAGTAATCAATCACATAACTCATCATATACCAGAATTAATTTAAGATGTAAGATTAAGCAAATTCACAACCGAACATACATCAATGTTTAATTTCAAGACACAAGATTATATAATTACTAAATCATTTTTACATTGAAATTATTGAAAGGTGCATTAAATCCAATTACTGAATCATTTACACATCAACAATAAATGACGCAAGATTAAATAAACTTTAAAAAATCATACGTCAACATAATAAATGGTGGAAGAGTATTCTCAAGCTTATTTTCATGGTGCAAGGATGTCTAACTACTTAACTAATCATGTCTAACTACTTGACTAGTCATACATGAATATTAAATTCATGGCACAAGTAAACTAATAAATTAACCATTCATCAATCATTAAATATTCATTGAGCAAGAGTAAACTATTGATTTATTTCATGGAGAAACAAAATCTATCTACTCAATCAATCATACATCAATTTAATGGACGCAAGAGTTCAAATTATTACACATCTCGTCATACATCAATGTTATTCATGGCACAATAATGGTCTAATCACTTAAGTGGTCACACTTAAACATTAACCGAGGAACACAAGTAAATTTAATTACTTAGTTTATCACGCTTCAACATTATTTCAAGTGGAAATAGAAATCTATAGTTTTGTTTCTTGAATTTATTCAGGAGGACCTAAG
>JASDQU011248933.1:9926-25463 GCA_032191745.1 Picea mariana
CACAGTTGAGGGTTGAGGAAATAAAAAACATACCCCTAGATGGTTATCAGGATATGTTAAATATCGGGCCACTAGGAGAAGGGCTTCCATTCTTTTGCATTGTATCTTGTTCGATAGCTCAACAAAAAATCGGAGAGTGATATGATGTGAGAATAACAACAGAGGAGAGATTATGTAGTAGCCATACAGGCCATAGGTCAAAGGAAACTCCATAGAGAGTGTCTCTTTCTTTGTTCTTCCATCATTTCTATACCAAATTAAAGAGAGCAGAGGACCCTCACCTTCTAGCTAGGTTTTCTCTCGTATTGGTTTTCCCATGTCATATATTGTGTTTATTTTTGGATGGTGTGATTGTATTTTACTATTCTCTATTTTCCGCATTTTATCTATTTCATGCATAAGTAGAAAAAATCAGTAACTAAAAATTCTGAAAATCTAAAGGAAAAATAACCTTAATAATAAATATTTCAGTGATTTATCATATCTATTGTGACAAACTTCTCAAGTGGAATATCCACGACAGTTTACAAATCATATTGGTATTAGAGCGGGTTTTTCTTTTGGGATATTTTTAGGAAGTTGCAGGATCCGTGAATTAGATTAAAGATAATCCATAGAAACCCTAGCCATGGTGGACGAGTCTATTCATAATAACCCTCGGGATCCAATAGAAGAGAGATTTGAGCGATTGGAAGCACAAGTTGTTGAAATTAATCACAACATGAAGCTCCTCATGGAGGCTCTAGCAAGAAATCTCGGACTATTAGGAGATGATAAAGGCTATAAATCAAAGATCAGATCATAGGTGTATTTGGGAAATCGAGAAGAATCAAGAAAGGAGTCACTGAAGGAATCTGAGAAAGAGTAGTCAAGTTTGAGTGTCGTTGACCCTTCACAATCCCTATTCAAGATGGAAGCAAAAGTGGACATAAAGTCATACCAAGGTGAGATTAATATATTAAAATTGAATCATTGGTTGCAACAACTAGAAGTTTATTTTAGCATTCACCATATAGACGAAGGGAAGAAGATTTCATTTCTTAGATTGGAGTTAGAGGGCCATGCTTTAAATTGGTGGGAAATCCACATGGAAACACTTAGGCTAGAGGGTGATCCACTAGTAACAAGGTGGGAGGAATTCAAAACCCTCATCAAGTCCCAATTCTACCCTATCGGGTATGTAGAGGATCAATGGATCTGGTGGCACTACTTCAGGCAAAGGCAAGGGAAGAGTGTACATGCGTACACCACTCAGTTCAAAAAGATGGCCATGATATTTGGTATCTCTCCCAAGAACCCATATGCACTCCTCAAGTATTTAAGGGGTTTACACAATCATCTACAAAATCAGGTGATGATCTTCAAGCCAAGGATAGTGGATGAGGCGTGTGTACAGGAACAATACTTGGAAAACATAGGGACATATTTTTCAATTACTTTGTAATTAACTTAGTGAAAAAATGAAGATTTGTGCATTTAACTATCAATATGAGGTCGTATCTTACTTATGAACTATCGTGCACCATATATGCAAAGATTAGTGTTGTTTTAGAAAAAGAGTTGTAGTACTTTTGATGTCACAAATCAAGGTTTCAAGCTACTTAATTAAGTCACCAAATTATACTAGTATAGGAAAGTAAATATCACACTTGCGGAAATTAAATGTACACTATGTTTTATTGGTGACTTGCTCAAGTAGAATGAATATCATGTTCTATTGTAACAATTACGTGTTTGCACATTTGATAATAATTGAATGTAATATCAATCCCAAAATGCTAAGGCTATCATGAATAAAAAAGAAAATAGAATAAAGTGCAATTGCAAGCATAGTTTTAGCAACTTGAGTTGCACCAACGAAGATGCAATACAAAAGAAATCACAGTGACGCGAGTTGCAATGATGCTAGTTGCAGCAACATAAATTACAACATGATAAAATTAAAAGCGAAGCAAATTGTAGTATCTAGAGTTGTAACAACATATGTGGTTATGAACTCGTAGAAATCTAAACAATGTTGAATTGAAATTTACAATTATGAATTATTTTAACACTAAGGCATTGAATATAAACCACGCATGAATTGCAAGCACTATTTCTACAAAATTGGAATTGCAACAAACTAAGAAATGAAATGATTACTAAAACAAATGAACTTAAATCGAAAGATTAAATCCTACGCTAATATACAAGAAGTACTTGACTAAGGAGGAGGCCCTACCCCCTTAGGCAAGGTATTGAGCTACAAAATTAGGATCACACTATCACCAACACATAAACACACAAATAAGAGTAGGAATGGAAATTATATTGTAGAAGTATGAAAATACAATAGTAGTCAAATTCTTATCACCAGAGTTCTCTCCCCTTAAGCTCTGGGGAAGTTGGGGTTCTTATACAATATGATTAATGTCTAAAATTATACAAAGGAATGGATGGACAACCGTGATAATCTGTTGGTTCTACTTTGTCCTAGCTATCCTTCTTGGGATGACCCAGGTTTAGGTCCACTTGGTTTCCAACAAAACCCTCCTTAAAATTATCAACCCTCTAGGTAAACCAGAAGGAAACACAACGCACGAGATGCGTTGCACAGTCTCATCCGAGATAGTTCTATGGGTGGTTGCAACGCTCAGATGCTTGCAGCCTAGGAGTAAGTGGGAATCTATGATTTCATCCTATGTGATCTTCATTCATTTACTAGTTCATACATCTAGATTTATTATATTGTCATTCTTACTCATGCATGTAAAATATCAGATCTAACTAATTTATTCATTCATTTATCTAACATCTAATCGTCAACACAAAAGAAGATACATAACATTTTGTCACATAATAGAGGGTCTACCGTGGTTCACCCCTCTTGGGCTACATCCACAAAGATTTGACTATTCTTCTCTTTTATTATTTTGGTTCCAACACTACAGTGCCTCGTTCCTTACAACTCTCCATCAACACAGGTCATGATATTACAATGAGGTGAACTAGATCTCACCAGGCTCCTCAGCCTATGATCTAACCCTCAAGATCTACCTTAGTCCCTCTCCTCATCTCAAAAAATAGATTGGAGTAACAATATGACACATGAAAACCAACATGACATCCAACTCCGAACCTTAGAACAACAGAACACCTAACCAAGAATAGTCGACCCCCTACCTAGACCTCCTAGGTACCTATTTATACATATTCTTATATTAATATCCATTTCACATTCTTACCAAAACCCTAACCCTATCATGGTTAGGTATTCTTCCATGCATGTTGCAAATGCTTTCCTCCTCTGCATGCATGTTTTCCTTGCGCGTGTTGCTTTTCCTGCCAGTTGTCTTGTGTTTTATTCTCCAAAATTATTCGTTATTCCAAAATGGGCATGCGCCCAACAGGCCCCGAACACTAATATGTGGCTCGTCCTGAGACACCTAGGCACTACATTCCCCTTTGAAATCCTCTGCTAGACTATGGAACTTGTCTGTCAGTCCCTTCCCTTGTTTCTGTACCTGCACATCTTTTTCTGTAAACGCTTATAAGTTATGTGTTGTGACTTCCTCCTGAACCATGGCTTTTCACTCCACCTATGTCTACACCATGTTCTTCTTCTCTACTTCTAGTTGTGCGATCATCTATGTTGCTTTCTCTTGGAAGGGTTCCATCTGCGCATGTCTCTCCTGTTTGTGTGCCTGCACTGTCTTCAGTTCGACCTATAATCTCTTCATGTCCTGCATTCCTTTTAAATACTCAGTGATGCCCATCATCTTCTGCCTTTGCTTGAGGTCCTGTATTTTGGCACTTAACCTCTCTTCTTGCTGGTCCCACTGTTGGATCTACTCATCCTCCTCCAGCGTTGTCCAGAGTTGTGTTGTTTTTTCAAACAATTATGCAATTATGTTAACTTGTTTCTCCAACTTTGCTAGTTGGATTGTAACCTCTACTTTATGTTGCTCCCTAACCTCTGGTGGAGTCGTCATAGTCAGTTTCTCCTTCAGTTCCTCAATCTGTTTCATGTATTGGTCGATATTTTGGGAAATCTGATTGAGTTTTTCCTCTGTCGTTGGACTCTTGGCCTGCACGTTGTCTAGAAAGTGGTTGTATATCGTTGTCACCCCCTGTTCAATTTTATCTACACGCTCCTTTTCTTCTTTGGTCTAGAGATTTACTTGTTTGACCACGAGCTCCAATTATTCCTTGTCATTCTTGATTCTATGTAGTTCAACTGCATCTGTCCTAGTGTGTGATTGCACCTCCTGTGCGACACTGACTTGGATTCTATAGAGCGCCTTTTTTGGTATCTTAGCCAATACCATCTCGACCTGCGCTACATCTTTCAATGGCAGCTGCAGCATGTCACCAGTTACCCTGAATGTCGGATTCGCCTACACAATTGTGTGAACCATACGTTCAGTTTGTGGCATAGTCCTTGTCGACGTTGTTGTTTCTCCCTCAAGGATGGATGTTGTTCCCCTTTCCGACCTCTACGCAGCCCTAATTTGCTCGAGGACCTATCTTATGCTAGCCAGGTCATCTTGTATTTTCCCCCTTTGATGCTTTGCTTCTTCCACGTCTTCTATGACGCGGTCTTGCACCTTCTTAGCCACAAGGTATGCATCGTCCTCTGTGATTGTATATTTGGGCGACTCTTTGTGTGCCTTCGCCTTCTTGTGTGTTCCTCCCGACTGCGAAATTGGCTGCTTAGGTTGCACTGGTTCTTGAGGGGTGGATGTTGAGGGGGTTCCCTGTGTTCCCATAGCCATTGTTCCTTTCTCTTTTTGTTGTGGGGCAATGTCCTTCTTTCCTACCTGCACATCCTTATTTGTTGTCTACACATCCTTATTTTTTGTTTGACAATCCTTCTTTGTTGCGCCTCCTTTCTTTTGATGCGCTGAATTATGTGTTCGCTTTGGCTTTTTGGGCGCATATTTATCTCTTGTAGGTGTCTTGGCCTGACCTACATCCACGTCTATGCCCTGAGGTACTTCTTGATAGAAGACTTGGATCTTCCAATCGTCGGGTCAATCCCTCATAGACATCTCTATGTCATCCTCTGTGACACAGTATCTCATTTAGAGCCACTCCTTGCATGGGTCGTTGTGTGCGTGAATCCACATATTATGCAAGGACGCATTGAATTTGGTGACATCCTTGAATTGTGTGACTACCTTCGGGGTTATTCTCCAAGTGTTGGCGATTCTCTCATGTATCTCGTTGAAGTACCTAGAAAAGGTACCCGTGTTCGTGGTTTTGTGCTTGGAGTTGGGGTTGCTCCCCAACGACATGTACCGTGATGCGCGACACTGACCTATCCTATTGCAGAAGTATGAATATGGGGGCTCCTTCCACCCCATCAACGCAATCAACATGAGGAGACAGGAGTAGTGGAACTATGTGTTGAGGTCATGCACATCTTTGTAGTCCTCCATGAAAAGGTTTAACAGGTAGGGATCCTAGCTGAGCGACGTGCCATTTTCACATTGCGCTACAGCTGCGACGACCCTGACATGGAATTTTTCCTTGCGACACTTTTGCAACAGTTTGTTGGCCATGAGATTTGTTTCCATGTGTGTCATGGCATCGCTAATTCACTTAATGATTATACCGCGTGACCCCTTCTTTGTGCCATATGTCTTTTTCATTTCTTCTGCCAGCGCCTTCTCCCTGCTTTTGTCATCCAGGTACTAAGAGGGGTCCTCACCCATTGATGGAAGTCCTGTGATCGGTACAATTATCTCCACATCTATGGATACGGGCTACTCCATCTAGAGGAATCCTCCATGTAGGACCGCTATTAACTTCTTGATGCAATTGTTCACCTCCTTCGCCCTTCCAAATCGGGGAATCTCCAGTAGGCTGAGAATGACAGTGTTTTCTAGGCCAACTTCCCACGACTTTGGTTGTAGGATGGGATTTCCAAGGGGTCCTATCCCTATAGTGTCCAAATAAACTTGTTGCGCAAATTCATAGAATTTTCCCTCGTCGGCCACATCGTGGTCCGAGTATCTTAGTTTCTCCACGCAATCTAGCTGTGTTGGCGTGGTTTGCACTCCTTATGGAATGCGCGTGAAAACGATTACTGCATCTGACCACCTGCGTAGATATCACGCTATAGGTTGTTTTCCCTTCCACCTTCTCTGTTGGATAGGGGACCCCACCTCCATATGTCTCCTTTCTATATCAGAGTCAGGTTGGCGAGTGATATCCTCAACCAGACCCTCCTCTTGTTGCGTGGTTGAAACTCTGGTGTTCGTGGGTATTATCGCCTGTGTTTGCATAGTAGCATGTCCATTTACTTGTGGGACCCATTTGACCGCTACAATATCTAGTGGGTTTCCTTTGTTGTGTGCATGATGTCCCTGTGCGCTGCTGGTCGGGTCGACTTCCATGGCTGATGTGGTTGGATCCTATCTTTCCTCCATGAATGGTGTAGGATCTATTGGTGCTTCGAATGGCGATGGAATTGCCTTAGTGTTGACGAATTCCTCGGGCTGTATGACATCTCGTTCAGGCTCTGTTGCTTCCCGTGATGCCCTGCTACTCTATGTTTTCCTCCCTACTTGGCTCGGTGCACCCATATTTGGTGGTGCCATCGTGGGTAGTGGTTGGTTTTGCCTGAATGACTCTTCACTAATTTTCCTATGATACTGCACGTTGGCTCTGTGTACTCTCTCTCTCTGTAATTCCACAAATTCACAATGGGTCTTATGTTGCCCGCATTCCCCTTTATATAGGCAAGTGATGAAGCTTCTCGTAGAATCTTCCCCAATCGTTGATTAATGTAATGGCACTTTCTTCATAATTTTGCATTGAATTTCATATTTACTGTTGGTTGGTGCCTTTATCATAGTCGTCATTTTTTGAATTTCCGGTTTTTTTCCCATAATTGCTGCTAGTTGGCATCTTTCCGCTATAACCCCCATTTTTCAAGTTTTTGTCCTTTTTTGACCGTTGGTCCTTTTTCCGATGCACTGAGTTTTCCAAGTGCGTAGTATGTCGTTTCGTCATTGCGCGTGGACTTTTCTTTTGATCGTGCTAAGTCTATTTTTACTATGTGTTGTCTTCTGATGTCTGGCACAGTAACCCCTATGTTTTTGTGTGCAGTCTTCTGATGTCTAGCATGGTCTTTTTTTTTTTCCTATATACATATCTATTTACTACATGGTAAATTCTTAAGTCACTACATATCTATTCACTTCATATCTATTCACTTCATATGGTCCCAACCAATGCATTCTGAATTTTCCTAGGTGTTGAAGAAATTTATTGGCATACACCAAGACTAGGTATCCTTCCTTGAAACTCTTCCTTTTAATATGTCTGTCATGCCAAGCTTTGTCCCTTTCTTTTTGTACTTCTTGGTGAAATCCTGCTATAATCCTATCTTCTTCCATCACCATCAACTGACTTAGCCTTTATTGTTAGAAAAACAGGACCGCGAAGCAATAAAATAAAACAAATGCGGAAACAAAACACAGAAGATACACAATACAAGAGAGACACAGATTTACGTGGTTCACCCAATGTGGGCTACGTCCACCAGAGAAATTGCCAGGTCCTTTCTTTATTATTATCCAGCAAATGAAGGGATACAACCTACAGCAAAACGCGTTGTAACTTCCTCTTCTTTTTCTCACAGTCTCCTCTCTCAGAATACAATACTCACCAACCTATATAGCCACAATACATTTCCCTCATAAAAGAGGGTTGCCTTCTAGGGCAAAAACCCTAACATAATCTCTATCATTAGATCTGCGACCTTATAATGAACGGTCCAGATTTTCAATGAAATTACAATNGGGGATAGCCCCCCCGGACCCCGCAGAGGGGGTACCCCCCCTCTGCACTCCCCCACGTGGAAGAGTGTACATACTTATGGGGTTTAAATACTTCATGGGGTATAAACACGGCTGAAAGTAAAATACCTCTAAATCAGGAAAATAATCAGGCTCCACAACCAACATTTATTATACCGCACCTCATTCTTTCATGTTAGTGATTGTTGCTACGCATATACTAGGTACCCAAATTTCTAATGGCACCACTGCTTCTTGTCCATACACCAACCTGAATGGTGTTTTCCCTGTCAACTTTTTGCATGTAGTCTTGTATGCCCATAATATTGTTGGTATCATCAAGTTCCAGTCATCCCTGTTGACATTGTAGATCTTTGTCAATGCATTTTCTAGGATATTATTAAAGGCTTCCACTGTTCCATTTGCTTGAGGGTGATATGGTGTACTCTTTTGATGATAGACTTCAAACTCGTCAATCATAGCCTTGATGGCACTATTGATGAAGTGAGTGCCTTGGTCGCTCATCAAAATCCTTGGGCATCTAAATATAGTGATCACTTTCTCAAACAAGAAGTATGATGTTGTCTCTGTGCTGAAATATTTGGTGTTGCTTCTTCCCATATTGTTAAGTACTCTATCGCAGTAATGATATACCTTGCTCCTGACCTCTTTGTTGGTGGGTTAATTGGTCCCACAAAATCTATATCCCATTTGTCAAATACTTGCAAGTTCACTTGTGGTCTTAGGGGCATCTCATACCATCTATTAGGTTTTTGAACCCTCTAGCACACATCACATTTCTGGCAGTATTCCTTTACATCTCTATGAATGTTCGGCCACCATAGTCCTATGCTCAATACATTCTGGGTGGTATATTTTCCTACGTAATGTCCTCCACCTATTCCCTCATGGGCCTCTGCTAAAATCATAGGCCTCTCATGTTCTAGTACGCATTTTCTCAAAATGCAGTATGCACCCATCTTGTATAAGTGTCCTGCAATCAATTGATAGTCTACAGCTCTGACTACCATATTTTTCTTGTGCACGGTGTTGAATTCTTTTGGCATGGTCCTTGTACTCAAGTATTGAATGATGTCAACAAAATTTTCATCAGCTACTTGGACTGAAAATAATTGTGCATCAAGGAATTTGTCCTCTAAATTCGTAGGTTTTTCTCCATTGGTGATCCTTGACAGGTGATCGGGTCCTACATTCAACTTCCCTAGTTTTACTATCACTTCAAAGTCAAATTTCCGGAACAACAGTAACCATCTACAAATTCTCCCCCCCAACACTGGCTTATTGACTAGGTATTTGAGGGAAGAATGATCTGTGAACATTTTAAAGTGTTTCCCAAGTAGATAGTGTTCGAACTTTTGCAGTGCATATACCATTGCTAATCCTTCTCTTTCTGTAGTATTGTAGTTCTGCTCTGACTCTGACAATTTTATGCTTGCAAATGCTATAGGATGGTCTAACTCTCCTGCACCTAGTTGTGTCAAAATATCTCCAAGTGCTATCGTTGATGCATCTACATGCACATGAAATGTCTTTTCCCAATCTGGGAATACTAGTATTGGTGTTGTTACCATCTTCTCTTTTAGAGTGTCCAATCCTCATTGACAGTCCTCATTCCACTGAAATTTACTATCTTTCCTCAACAGTTTCTTCATTGGTGCAATGATCTGTGCGTGCCCTTTTATGAATTTCCTGTAGTAGCCTATGTGTCCCAATGTTTTTCTCAAATGATGTACTGATTTTGGTGGTGGTAATTTGTCAATCACTGCAATCTTGGCATGATCTACTAGCAATCCTTGTTTGCACACTATATGGCCAATAGTATCCCAAAAGGTGTCCCAAAGATGCACTTCTTGATATTTAATGATATCTGACACCTCCTGCATCTTTCCAACATCAACCTTAATACTTCTACATGATCTTTCAACAGATTGTAGACTGTCCAATCATCCATATATACTTCTAAAAATTGATAGATGAATTCTTTGAATGCAGATATGACTACTCTGGAAAATATTGTTGGTGCATTATTCAGTCCAAAAGGCATGACTATGTATTGGCACGATCCCCATTATGTGTCAAAGGTAGTCTTATACCTGTCTTATGGGGCTATTTTGATTTGATGGTAGCCTGAGAATCCATCTGTGAATGAGTATGTTTCCTGGCCTCCTACATTCTCTAATACCTCATCTGTGAAAGGGGTAGGAAAAGGGTCATGTAGGAAAGAATCATTCAATTTCCTAAGATCTACACGGATCCTTATCTCTCCCTGCTTATTCTCCTGAACTACCATAGGGCCTACCCATTCATATTCCTCCACTGGCTTGATGATTCCATCCTCCAACATTCTATGAATTTCTTCTTTTACTTTTTGCTTGTATATTGGGTTCAATCTATATGGTCGTTCTCAGACTGATCTAGACTCAAGTTTGAGAGGTATCTTCATCTCTCCTAGATCTCCTCCTATGCCTTTCATCTCTATAAAGGTTGTTGGGAACATGTCACTATACTCGTGCAATAAATCTATTATGCTTTCTATTGTTTTCTCATCCCAGTAGTCTCCAATGTTGGCCATTTTGGGATTCTCAGTTGTCTCAATGTTGACTTTCTTTACCTTGATTGATATCGGTGCAACAAACACTTTTGATTCCAGAGGTGGAACTTCCACCTCTCTTTCACCTTCAGCTTCTGTAATCTGAATGTTGCGTAGGTCATCTTCGTCTGGTGCTTCTTCCTGCACATGGTAGCATGACAATAGTTCTTTCACTGTATGTCTATTCTTTTGTTGGTAGTATGTTATGAGTTCAACTTATGGTTCCTTAATGAATATCACCCCTCTGATTTGTTTGAGTGTTGAATCAATGTTGGTGTTCTCATGCTCACATGAGAAAGTGACTATAAAATTTTGTTGTAATGATGTCCATTCTACAGTGCCTCTATGCAATTCCTAGTCTACATACAAGTTTGCTGGAATCCCTTCCAATGTGTGAATAAAGTGATGAGAACATTCTTCTGGTGGTGTCATTATCCATAATGGTCTGCACTTCTCTAAGTGTTTTGTTGGTGTCCCATGTCCATGATATATCTTTAGTTTGTTGTTTCCCTGTTCTGCGCCAAATCTGATGCACAGTAACCGCTCACATTGGTACCAATCCGTGATTGTCTCTTTGTGCGCACCCCACCATCTTGCAGGTGTTTCCTTGAGTGCTATGTCCAGAGCTAAGAGCCTTTTATTTTCTAACACTTCATATTCATATCTTGTGAGGAATTCTTCTAATTCATTCACCCCATGAAATCTGGGAGGTTCTCTTATCTTTGTACCTACCCATCTTATTGGGCGGTCTATTCTTGTGCACCTTCTTGTGGAGACTTCATGTAATCTCTACTGCCAATTATCCAACCCTGTTTCTGAGTCTTTCATGCATGACATGATACTTCTCCAATTGATTACCCCATCTGCAGTTGGATTCACATAATCATCTTCTTGTGTGGTGGTCCTGTACAATTGGTTAATTTCCTCCAGGTATAAACAAGTGGGTTCTGCAAACCTTTCTCCTTCTGATGGATCCAATGACGCAATGACTATGTACTCTCCTGAATCGAATGTCATCTTCCTCGTCTTCAAATTGATTATGGACTGATTATCAAATTCTCAATCCAAGCCAAGCAATGTCGAATAAGGTGTTGTCATCCACTATTTCTATTACTTCGAAATTGGCTTTAGTGCGCACTCCATCCAAATCTATTATCACATCCTTTAACCTTCCAATTGGCAGAACCCTATGTTGATTTGCTAGTTTTAGCTGAACAGGTGAATATCCTAATGTGGGCTCTCCCATACATTGCCATGTCTTCTTGGGCAGTACATTCACTTTGTATCGTAAATCAAATATGATATCCCCCATGTTGAAATCACCAATGTTTCAATCTGAATTATATGCTTGTTCTCTTCCTCGTATGCAAATGATTAACTATTTTTTGTTCAAGATTTCCCTCTACTTCTATGCTACATATTTCTAACATATTTTGTAACACTTTAACAAATGACGGATCATTTAGTAGTTGAACACAAGATTGCAGAAAATCATTTATGGTACTTACTTGTCCTATCGGTTGTGCTTCATTAGTGTGATCCATCGATGAAGGCATCTTGTATGTTGGTATGTCCTGAGAATACTGTGCAGTTGATGTAGATGCAATGTTCGGCTTCAAGAATTATTTTCTGGCTTGCTTGAATATCTTCTTTTCGTTCTGCGCATCAAACTGCTTCTGCGGTTCAAATTTGTTCTTTACCCATTGGTGTTGTGTTGGATCTTGTCTCACTACGTCATCTCCTGTCTTAGCTCCTCCGTGTGTAACTATGTTGATATTTCTTTCATCATCCCTCGCTTCTTCAAAAATCCATTGAAGATTCTGATTGTCTTGATTTCTCTTTTCCTGGATCTTACCCAATAGTGTTGGACAATCTTTAGTGTCATGGTCGAATGCATGACAATACATACATGTTGCAGGTGGAAGTGGAAATTCTCTTGCATAGTGTCATGGTTTTTAATAGTTATGGCATACCACTGGTCCTCTGCCTCTTCCAAATCCTCCTCTACCTCGTCCTCCACCTATGTATGCAACTCAATCTCCTTGCAGTGCATTGTACTGTGGCACCTGGTTATACTGCACAGGATTATACTGTGGTTGTGTGCTATTGTACTATGGTTGCACAACGTTATATTATTGTGGCGTAGTGTTATATGGGGTTGGTACCTGGTTAAACTGTGGTGCATCTTGCACTGTCATCATGTCTTCTTGCACCCTATAGATGTTTGATGTTCTTTACCTCATCATCTCCATTGTCTTGCAATATTTGTCATCATGGCCTACTAACTTGCAAAAGTTTCAATATGAACTCTTAGGAACTGTCTGGTATTTCTGCATCATTGGATGGTGATATGGATCATGTCCATGTGTCTTAAATATCTCACACCACAGTCCTCTTGATGGCAAAGGGTTTGGCAGTCTTGTTGCCATGTACTGCGCGAATGTTTGGAATTCGTTCTTGTGGTGTCCTTCTATCCTACATGTAGTACACCAAACAAATTCTGTTTTGTCCTTACTCGTGTTCTGGTTTAATTGGAATGTTAGATTCTTCAGGTCTTCCTTGATCTCCTCTATTGATGGATATGTCTTCTGATATTGGTTCTCTTCTAGTTCTAGGGTTGCCTGTAGAGCCTCTGCATGGGTCTGAAAGTTCTGTTGTCTTGAGGGGTATTTCAAATGTGGTAGCAGTGAATTGACAAACATATGTCTATGATTCATATCTGTCATGCTTCATCTTTCCCTTCAATCGTTTGAATCTCTAGTCTATCTCCCAGATAGATTCTCCAGATTTTTGTCTAATTTCTATCATCTCATTCATGCATTGATCCTCTGAGCTAGGCTTCCAGAATTCATTTATCAACAACTTCTTGATATCCATAATCATTTTGGTTGTTCCTGGTGGACTGTTTGCAACTAATCTCATGTACCAATCCAATGTGTGGTCTCTTAGCGTGATGGATAACTGCACAAGTTTAGTGTCCTCATCTATGATATTCTTTTCTTCCCAGATCTTTTCACAGATGAACAAGTGCTTCTCAGGGTCTTCTGACGCCTCTCCTTTAAATTATGGTAACCTGATGGTGGGATCATGTCCTGCCATCCTGAATGTTGAACTACTACCTCCGCGCGGTGTATATCCTTGACTAATGTTTCCTGAATTGGCTCCCCCAGTTGTTGCTCCCTGTGTGGATGTACTTCATGTTGCATTTCTTCCACTGAAATTTGGTTGCCTAAACAGTGGTGTTACTTTTGGTGTATTAGTCGCACATGGGTTTATGGGTTCCACACTGACACTGATATGGATAGGAGTTCTGCCTCCAGTTTCTGCTCTTGGACCTCTTGTCTTCCTTTCATATGTCATGTACAGGATTTCCTCAATCTGCTCCATAGCCCAAAGATCCTCTACCTCTTCTTCATCACTTGTTAAGCCTTCCCTCGCAGCTATGGCTCTCTTCTTATTGTTCATATTATATTGGTAGGGTACTCCACTGCGGGTTCTTCCAGTTGTTTCCATGATTTGCTTGATCTGGTCTTCCTCCATCATGATTGGATCCATGGCATCATCCTTCTTTCCTTTATCCATCTCTTCCTCCATTTCTTTGTATCTTGTCAGTGCTTCCCCCTTCCCCCATGCACGTAGGGAATTTTAGTTGTTTGAGGCCATTGTCATTACACCTTTGTTATACAGTAACATATTAATGGAAGTATATAGTGATATGATATACCTACCTCGAGGTCCCTTCATAAACTCATGCTCTGCTGCGCTGTAAGAATTCACGGTATCTACTGCAAATTCTGTAATAAATCCTGCAACAATGTTGTCTAACCAGAAATCTATTGCACGCGTAAATTTAATGTCAACTTGTTGTAACTGCACGATATCAAAAGCATTCCATTCTAGCTGTATGATCTGATTTGTAGGGTGGTTATCTTTCAAACTCAATATCCACTACTGCAACACATGCAGGAAATCATAGAAAAATGCTTCATGCAAGTCGTTGAATACATACTTGTCCAAATATTTGTGTGGTGTTAACTTCGAGTTTATGTTATCTTTCTGCGCAAACTCTAGCTCCTTTGTTTTCAAATAGCTCTCAATCTCTACCTTCGTTGGGTTCCATGGTCTCAACATCCCCTTTTATATTCTCAGTCTTCTAACGTTGTGTAACCAGATCTTCACAATTCTTCAGCAGATCTCATTCACTCAATCCCTTTCTGTTCCAACCGGCAAAAGAACCATTTTTTGGCTCTACTTCATCCTAGATATCTTTCTTGGGCTGGCCTAGGTTTAGGTCCACTTAATTTCCAACAAAACCCTACTTAAAACTATCGGCCCTCCTGGTAAACCAAAAGAAAACACAACACACGGGATGCGTTGCACGGTCTAACCCGAGATAGTTCTATGGGTGACTGCAACGCTCAGATGCTTGCATCCTGGGAATGAGTGGGGATCTTTGATTGCATCCTCTATGATGGTCATTCATTTACTAGTTCATACATCTAGATTTATTATACTGTCATTCTTACCCATACATGTAAAATATCAGATCTAACTAATTCATTTGTTCATTTATCTAACATCTAATCATCAACACCAAAGAAGATACATAACATTTAGTCACATAAAGAAGGGTCTATCGTGGTTCACCCCTCTTGGGCTACATCCAAAAATCTTTGGGTGTTATTCTCTTTTATTATTTTGGTACCAACACTACAGCGCCTCATGCCTTACAACTTTCCATCAACACAAGTCAAGATCTTACAATGAGGCGGACTAGATCACACCAGGCTCCTTATCCTGTGATCTAACCCTCAAGATCTACCTTTGTAACGTCCCCAACCATGCTCAGGCTGGGAAATGTCACTGCCAAACTTATCTCTATGCTCTGATATCAATTTGTAACGTCCCAAGCCACACTCAGGACGGGAAATGCCACTACACGGAACATTCACATAAATATGAAATGCATTTTAATGAATTTTAAAACAATTATGTAACACCCTGTTTCGCCCAGATTGTAAATATAACTGAACTGGCCAAGGACTATGGCAAAACTCATAAGTATGAATATGTGTTGTAAATGGACCTGCAGGAAGAGGTCAATGAATGTAAATGATAGTTTGAATTTATTGCAGAACT
>JASDQU011248934.1:15374-25484 GCA_032191745.1 Picea mariana
AATGTAAAACAAAAAGAGAAGGTTTCAATTAAGTCAACCTAAAATTTGTCAGATAATTTAAGGCCAAGAGTTGAAACTTCACGCATTCCTCTTTTAGGCAAGGTCGTGTTCATGGTCATTTTCCATTTTACCATTGCATGTACTAAATTAATAACTACATTATATGAGACATATAATTTATTTTATTGATGGAAACAAGGAGTGCAAGCTAATAGGCGGGTAGGCCTTATTTATCAAGTATTCACCCCTAACATGTGGGCCTTTCAAATGCTTGCTAAAAATATTCATCCCTAATGTCGAATAGAGTTCCTAGGCATTATGAGTTAGAGCCAAGTTTCAATATTTAGGTAGGATATCAAGAAATTTGATGGAGCTTGAAAAATATGTTATTTTGTGGAGGTCTTGTAGCCACCAAAAACATAGATGGTAGTTTCATTATGTAGTTTTTCATATATAATCATCAATGGACCCTTCAAGGTTACTATAACCATTCCTTCCAACTATGATGATTCCTTAATGATCATTGGATTTGATAACCAGTAGCAATCCGTGACAATGTTTAACATGCTTATATCAATGGTTTCTTGCCTATTTCTTGGCCCTTAATATCTATATCCTCTATTTCTAGGTGTCATGTTCAACAACTTCACCATGAGATAATATTAGTTGTTGTTGCCTTGTGATGTCATTTATATTATAATGATTCATTTATATCATTGTTTTAGCTTGTTATAATGTAGTAGTTTTATTGATTAGTATACCTTTAAATGTTGTTCAACAATATTGTTACCAAATTTATTTATTTATTGAATGATAAAACCACATGTAGGACATCAAAGGAAAAGATCATGTCATTATGGTTGAAGAACTAAATGATGACATTAAGAATGATGCTTAACATGATGTTGTCTAACATCTATATATGTATACCTTTTTGTTTTTTTAAAAAGTTGACATAAATTCCAAGAGGGTGAAAAAGTCAAAGTGTTAGATCATATGATGATTCAGTCACTTTCTATAATCCGTGGAGTGAAATTGACTTATGAAGATGGAAATGTCAATATTCTTAAGGTCACAAGTAACGTCCAGCTTTCTTAAGGAAGTTAGCTAATAATCTTCATGTACTTGACAACTAGTTGGACAAGCCATTTTATCATACACTTGTGGATTAGTTGGAATTAACTCATTTTTTGTTTAATTAGTTGTACTAATCCCAAATATCTTTTATCATAAGTGGATTAGTTGGAATTAACTCAACAATATTGTACTTTGACTTTTCTAGTTAGTTGGGAACATATAAATCTAAACATTCTATTTTTTTTACTTTTTTGTGGAAACTATCATCCAAATTACAATTTTTCATTGCTCAAATTGCATTTTGATTATGCAATCTCAACAACTTATATAGGTGATTCTAACAATTCTTTTAAATTTCTGGCCAAATTTTGGACAAAACTTGTCTAAAAAATATGACCATAAAAAATTAAAAAAACAGAATGTTTAAACTACACCTTTACAAATATTTTAATTTTAAAGTTGTTTATTATTATTATTATTATTATTATTATTATTAGAGAAAAATGAAGCTAAAATTATGATACAACTATGCTGATTAGCATTAGCAATATATAAGTAGAAGCTAAAATTATGATAAACCATCTTCATTGCCATAAACTTCACAGCATATAAAATCTTTTATACCCACTGAACCTACCTCTCACTACACCAGGGAAGAACAGTAAGATTATCACTACTTTAATTGTTGGTGAAATAGTAATTTTCTGTTATTTAAATTATATTTTTGAATGCAAATATAAATTCAGTATCATGAAAAAACCATAAAACCCTTAAATTATACATATTGAACAACTCAAATTTACAATTACTAACATTACTAACATGATTTCAGGAGAAAAAAAAATAATAAGAATAATAATAATAACATTACTAACATGATTTCAGGAGAAAAAAAAATAATAATAATAATATTACTAACATGATTTCAGGGGAAAAAAAAATAATAACAATAATAATAATAATAATAAACCCATAGAACACTTAAATTATATATACTGAAAAACTCAAATCTACAATTACTAACCTGATTTCAGAAAACTTGATTGGAAAAATAACCAGAAAGAAAACAGAAACGTATAACGTTTAATATACAGCTGGGTGTTTCTATTGACGATTTCATAGACACGGCTGCTCCACGCACAATCTACGTCGAATAGTATCAAACTAGTCACATTTCCGACATTTTACATACTTTGCAATTACACAAACAGTTCATGTTTTGTTGGATATTATCTCCCTGAAATTGTCCTCAAGTTCGTTCAGCAAGAGCATGTTAGTTTAGATCATTAGAAAGCTTATAATGAATACATCCAATTTAGCTATGTTGCCTGAACGTGTCTATGATATTTTTAGAAACTGCTATTTGAGATGGGAATCTCTTTTGGTTCAATGAACTATACTACTTTCTGTACAATGAAATTGAATGAATATGAATTAATGTATTACATGGGAGAGAAACAGCTTATTGCATTGCCTCAATGGAGGTCGAGGGCTGGTTTGACTCCCAGTCGGTGTTTTCCATAATTGTACTTGCTTATATAAATTAATATTCTATGGGTGAGTCCATGACTGCTTTTGCTCAGAGAAATTAGCAACTACAGCAGACTGGACCTTTTCATTCAACGTGGTCACAATGTCACGATAGTACGTCGATGAATCAATCTCTTCTAAAATATTGATAGGATTGCCCTTTTCATGGTCAACAACAGTCCATCCGTCAGTAGCCACATCACCAGTGGCAATGACCCTGACTGGTATTAGTTTTGTCTTTGATCTTAGTTCTGGCCTATCGATCATGATCACCGCAGCCAGGATTTCTCCCAAAAACATGTCCTGAAACAATGAGCCAAAACCAATCAATACAATAACAGAAAATTCCTACTTCAATCTAATTGATATATTTTAAGCAATCACTAAGTTGTGTGTGTAAACCAGATTGCCCAATTCGAGTGTGAACCATTATACATACTAAATGCTTATACATATGCTGACTGCGATATAGGTGCTCCATTGTTGAGAGTAGGCGATGCACAAACACTGCTTCAGGTGTCTCCTTTGACATCTCTAGCTCTTTTATGAGTTTTTCAAAGGATGAAGCTTTGCGTTGGACGTTGAGAGGGATTAATGTGATGTTGATCGTTGCTGCTATAACCTGCTTTGCTGCATAAGGGTCCAGAAACATATGAAATTCTGCATTTTTGTTTGAAGGGAAGGTGAAGAGATTTCCCTGTTGGACGCTGTCACCTTCATCCAGACTGCCACCGACGATGTATAAATTCTGTGAAAATAGAAAGAGGAAAAAGAGGTCAGGAAACAAGCATACTTCTTCATTCAAACACATGCAAATATTTACTCAGCTTTATAGTAAACCTTGGATCTTCGGCACCAATGCAAGTTTTCAATGGCGACTTTTTAGTATTTACTGAAAAGAAGGATCATGTATGGATAGAGCCAATGATTGATCACATAAATTAGGCAAGTATCATTTGGTATCGCACTATAGAGTTCTCTCAATCAAAAGGATCCGTGCATTACGAGGAGCCACACGTCTGCCAGATGCAAAGCATCTTCACCATTTTTTGCAGGGCGTATTAACTATTAACTGACTCATCATACCTTAACTGGGTTAAGTGTGACCCTGAGATATGCTAAAACCCTTTGAACTTATCGGTTAAAAAGCGACTAAATTTGCAAAAACGCACTTTTAACCTGTAATTCATACAAACTCCATTCAGTTCCGTATTCCTGGATTTTTTAGTTATTTTTTCTTTCGATGACGAGGTTCCTCACATTACAGGACAGAAAATTAATTAATAATAGTGGTGACAAGGGACAACATTCTCGAAGACCCACATTAGAAGAGAAAAATGAATATGCTCTTCCATTTATCAATAAAGGAAGGAAACATATGATAAACATCG
Organism: Picea mariana; assembly: GCA_032191745.1. Lineage (NCBI taxonomy): Eukaryota > Viridiplantae > Streptophyta > Pinopsida > Pinales > Pinaceae > Picea > Picea mariana. The sequence continues at coordinate 19,373 of JASDQU011248934.1, forward strand.
TTCTATCCAGTTCACAAAAATCAAACTAAATCCAACATGATTTAGCTTTAATCTTGTGGATGCATCTCACCTTATTGTATACTTATAATGTTGGGGCCTTTTTAACATTTACAAAGTGGAAACCTTCTTGAGCTATTCCCATAGCATCACATGCTTGTCTTCCACTAAGGAACCCAAATTATTGTGGCAAGGTAACTTCTAATAGGACATGTTTCAACCTCATTGGAATGAACTTTGAAATATTATTATAAATGATATTATATAATAAAATAGTTCTATAATCCTCAAAACTATTTGGGTCATCCCTTTTTAGGATCATTGCCAAAAAAAAAAAGTACAATTCAGAGCTCTTAAGGCTATTCCAAATTGTCTAGATTCCTATATAACTGCAAGCAAATCCTTCTCTAGTAGAATCTATATGAACCATCCATTAGGTCCAAGGCTCTTATCCTTTTGAAAAGAGTGTAGGAAAATGTTGAGTTCTTCTTTGCTAACCTCTACCATCTTCCAATTGAGTTACCCTCCTCCATAAGGATATTCCAAAGAAGAAAGAAATCCTACAAAACTTTTTATGGATATATCTTTATAGAACCTAGTTACTAAATATTATTATATATTTATGGATGTTTTTTTAACTATCCTAAACTATACTAAGAAACATTAGAAATCACTCCATCTGAAAATGCTTCGACCTCCCAACACTTTGTAAATAAATCATTTGGTATATTTGTGTTTATACTTCTTAATAAGCTAATTAACCACTAACACTTTGTAAATAATAATCATCTTGTATATTTATGTTTATACTTCTTCGAGAGATGGATATCTAAGCATTAGCTTGATATGGAAGAGTTTCGTCATCAGCCATTGGTATTTGTTGGTTTCTTTGTGAATGAAAACGCGCTACATATCCATAGAGAAAATAATTATATTTATCGCCATTAACCAAATTATTAATAAAAATTAAACATTGGTGAATTACTAATAAAAATTAAACATTGTTAAACATTAGTAAAAAGGAAAGGTCGATATAAAACCACTTTTAAGGTAAAATGTATGGTATATATAAGTTTTTTTACGAATGTCAATATAAAAAACACTTTTAAAAGTAAAATATAAGACACATATATAAGTTCTTAAGAAACAATTTTAAGGTAAAATCTAAGGTACATACATAAGTTTTTTTTAAGTGAAAGTAGCACGAGGCAATCAATGAAAAACATAACAAATAAATGTCTCTTTGGTAAATATTCAAACAAGAAACTCTTTAATTATCCCAACAGTTTTTCTTCGTAAATATTCAAACAAGAAACCCTTTAATTATCAAACATGCTATCTTGGAATAGTGGGAAGCAATATCTCAAGAAGCCCTTTAATTATCGGAATGGTTATTTGTTAAAATAACGGATGCAATATTTCAACTAGAAACATTCACTTGGTGAAACATTAAGTTCCATCACCAACCATGGCATATAATCGCCCTTTCATCACATCCTATGTAATGGACACTTGGTATTCATGGGTTTAATTCGTGGATGAGGACAAGCTCCATACCCATTGTGAGAAGTATTATATTAAGCATCATTTTCATTTGGAAGCGCTCTTCCCAACACAATCGAATTATTAATAATATTTTCATTGGTAAAAAGGTAATGTTAATATAATAAACGCTTTTAAGGGGTTTAATTCATGGATGAGGACAAGCTCCATACCCATTGTGAGAAGTATTATATTAAGCATCATTTTCATTTTCATTTGGAAGCGCTCTTCGCAACACAATCAAATTATTAATAATATTTTCATTAGTAAAAAGGTAATGTTAATATAAGAAACGCTTTTAAGGTCAAATCTAAGTTTTATATAAAATTATTTTTTTTATTTAAAGCATTACGAGGCAATCAAGGAAAAACACAACGAATGAATGCCTCTTCGTTAAATATTTAGACAAGAAACCTTTTAATTATCTCAACACTTATTTCTTGGAATGGTAGGACACAATATATCAACAAATCCTTTAGCTATCAAAACACTTCTTTCTTGGAATAATAGGACACAATATCTCAACAAACCCTTTAGCTATCAAAACGCTTATCCATCAGAATAGAGGATGCAATATTTCAACTAGAAACATTCAAGTGGTTAGCTGAATTATGARAAGAATAAGAATTATGGTAAAAAAATAATCTCTAAAATCATGATTTATTGTTGAAAATTGCATTTATTATGATGAGAGATGAAGCCACTATATTTATGGAGATAGAGTGTGTAATTATTTATGTTATTTATGGGAAAAAWTTTATTSTTGAAAATTGCATTTATTGTAATGAGAGATGAAGCCACTATATTTATGGATTTATGGAGATAGAGTGTGCAATTATTTATGATTTATGTTATTTATGGGAAAAAATTTATTTTTGAAAATTGCATTTATTGTAATGAGAGATGAAGCCACTATATTTATGGAGATAGAGTGTGCAATTATTTATGGGAAAAAKTTTATTCTTGAAAATTGCATTTATTGTAATAAGAGATGAAGCCATTATATTTATGGAGATAGAGTATGCAATTATTTATGGGAAAAAAGTTTATTCAAAATTGCATTTATTGTAATGAGAGATGAAGCCACTATATTTATGGAGATAGAGTGTGCAATTATTTATGGGAAAAAGTTATGAATATGATTAAGACAAGTTATTTATGGGGAAAAGTTATGAATATGATTAATACAAGGTGTGTTTTAAGAAAATGACCTTTTAACTATTTTATTATATTTGTTGTGAGGTATGTATATTGTATTTGATTCACATTCATTTTTTATATGTTGCACCATTGGTTGATCGATTTAAACTCTTATTCTGAGGTGACACTTGAGCAACGATGGTGACTTTGTTGGGGTTAACCAATTTCTTTAATGCCAATGCTAGTGAATTTAATTATTTCCATAAGCCATTTATGGGCAGTTTTAATTTGTCAACTACAACTACACACTGTGACAAGAATTGTTGCACCCCCACATTTCTAACATGTTCATCGACAACTTTTCGTTGGCATGCTAACAACCAAATCTAGTTGCGATATGTTTATATCTTCAACTGTATATTTGGTGGTGAATGAGAATAAAATCCTCTCTTTAGCTCTGACACATTTATACGTAACATTTCTCTCTTACTATTGTTGCATAAGTCATTGACCAATCCCTCGAGGCATGTTGCTAACTTGTTAGTTAGGTTCACATCCRATAAATTAGGGAAGTCAAGTATTCTTATATCGATTTTCTTACACCTTAAGCTTTAAATTGCTTTCATTGCAATTAAATAAAAAACTTAAAATATTATAACATAGATTATAAAGTTTGTAGAAAAKTTAGTAACATCAAATTTCACCTACATTGTGACCTAACTATGAGGTTTTGGAGAAGAAACAATATGCATTGTTTAACAACTTCAATGGTTAATGACATATAATTAAAGTGGCCCAGATGCCTAGAGAACTAGTTTAAAGCAAATATGAATACAAAATTTCCAACATTACCAACATAACACAACCTCGATGAAGACTATGACCTAAAAATAACATAGTTTAAGAAAATTGAGAACACCCATTTGCAAGTAATATATTCCATGACAGTTCTATTGATATTATGGTAGTTGCGGGAGGTATTTACCTCCGCATGTAAACCTAACGAGAATAGAATATTTCGGGAAGCAAGAAGAAACCCTAATTAGTTGGCTAATAACCCTAGAAGACAAGTCAGCTCAAGAGGATAACTTGTATTAGGTTATTATCCTCCAAGAGAAGAAGTCGGCTAAAGGAAATATTATATACTAAGTAAATAGGCACCCAGAATGAGAAGTCGACCCAGGCAGTTTGCTAGATTTAGTATAAATACAGGAGGTCAGTCTTCATTTTGGCAGGCATTCTCAGAACTGCAGAAACAACACTTGTGCGCACTGCAGTTGGCCAGTTTGTGCGCAAGTTTGGAGGAGAGTTGTAGTTGCAGCTAGCAGATTTCGGTTTTGGCTTGGACTATCTCTTGGTTATGGTTTGGACTCTATGATCAGCTCTTGATTGGTGTGTTATCCTTGGAGAAAGGTGCACCACCCTTTGTTTGGCTATCTAGCCAAGGGTTTGTTTCCGAAATGATTCTATGTCAAGGTTAAGGTGCTTGGGGGTGGCTTCGGCCTATGGTTGGGTGACAATAATGATATTGTCTATGGTTAAACGAGAACATCCATCATATTCTAACAGGCTATGGGCCCACACCTCCTTCATTCAGTCTAACCAGTGGAAGGGAGCATAGCCATAAGGATACTAAGCTCGTTGAAGAACTACCGCTAGGGTTTCTAGCAAGAGCAGTTACCAAAGCACTGTCGCTAGGGTTACTGGCAGGTGTAGTTGCAGAAACCCTAACCCTCTCATTGAGGCACCTTAAGTGAAGGGATTGACCTAATTTTTGGATATACTAGTGCGCCCTAGCCTAGCACATCTCCTGGTACTCTCAGCAAGCAAAAACGTCAATTTTGAGTTTTTGGTCNCAAAGCACTGTCGCTAGGGTTACTGGCAGGTGTAGTTGCAGAAACCCTAACCCTCTCATTGAGGCACCTTAAGTGAAGGGATTGACCTAATTTTTGGATAGACTAGTGCGCCCTAGCCTAGCACATCTCCTGGTACTCTCAGCAAGCAAAAACGTCAATTTTGAGTTTTTGGTCAAATCTAGGGTTGACCCAGTCAAGGCAACCATGACTTACTCTATGAAGTCAGAAAACAAGTTAGATGGGGCTTCTAACTTCAGAGCGTGGAAGACAAGGATTGACCTCATCCTTACCAAGAATAAAGTGTTGGATATCGTGAAAGGAAAGATCGAGGAACTAGAGTTTGAAGAAGGAAAAGAGAAGGAACCGCAGAACGTTGCAGTGATGGAGAAGTTCAAAGACAGTGACATCAATTCCATGAGTATCATAGTGAACTCTATAAAAGACCACTTGATACCCTAGATCTCCCATCTTAACTCATCTAAGAAGATGTATGATGCCCTAACAAACCTCTTCTCAGTTAGAAACATTGGACAAGTAATGAGTCTAAAGAATGAGCTCTGTGACATGAAGATGAATGATGATGACAACATAACATCATACTTTGTGAGGATCTCTCAGTTAAGAGATCAACTACAAGCTCTTGAAGAGATCATCTCAGAGAAGGAACTGGTAAATATAGTACTCAACGGTCTTCCCAAGACATGGGATACATTTTCCGCAAGTATGAACACAAGGAAGGAGTATCCTACATTCGAAGAACATTGGACTTGTTGTGCACAAGAAGAATCAAGGATTAGTGCAAAAGAGAAACCTCAAAATAAATACGGTGATCAAGCCTTCACAACAAGATTCGGGAATTTTAGGAACAAAAGGAAGTTTGGTTCAAGGAAGAAGCCAAATCAAGAGAAAGATATGTCAGAAATACAATGCTTCAACTGTCGAAAGTATGGCCACTAAAAGAATCATTGTCTCGAGCTGAAGAAAAGGAAGGAGACACACGAAGCATCAGTTGCTGAAGAAAAGGAACCTTCAAAGAAGATTAAGCAAGATGAAACAGACTTCTTCTTCTAAGACAAGGTAAACAACACTCTTCATAGTTCTTGTACATACCATGTTTTCTGCACATATCTTGCATATCTATTTCTTAGAAGATAATATGTTCAAACAGAAACTATACTTATGGAAGAACAACAAGATAAGGATTGCTACAAGTTAGATAATACACATGAAAGGATGAAGTACATCAACAACCCCTGGTAACAATTCATGTGGAAGTTATTATCAGAATTAATCTTGAAGAAACCTAGAAGAATTAAAGACGGAAAGAAGTCAACAATCAAGAGGAAATTGGAAAAAGATTTGTGACACTTTGCAGAAGGCAATAAGGATGCAGACGGAAGCATGGACTCTCCTAGATGGAGGGAGCCGATTATGTTATCAAAAGAAGAACATGCATTCATGCATGAAGCAAGGATTAGGAGGGAGCTAATCCTAAATTATATGATCCATTGAAGATGATGAAGTATCTATCCATGGTAGCAACCATGAAAAGCAGCACATGTTCAGTGTGACTTCAG
>JASDQU011248934.1:31209-41970 GCA_032191745.1 Picea mariana
CTTCTCTCAATAGATATCCACCTTCTTGATTTTGCTAGATGACACCTCCATTGAAGCATGTGCTAGAGCCCTACCTTTGTAGCACTCTAGCACCATTGCTTCATTAAGCTTTTATTTATCCCAAGCTTGAGCTAAAGAAGAAGGAAAATCGCTAGGGCCTAAGGTTACCTACTTCCTAGTAGCCGTTTTCTTTCTAGGGTTTGATGATTGAGGCCTTGGGTTACCAACACCTCAACTATCCTCCCTCTTGTCTTCGTTCACATATTATCATTTGTTTCCTTCAAGATTGTTGCTGCAAAAGTGACTCCATTAAACCTAAAGGCACTAGTTTATACCTTACATTTGATTGATTGATGAAAACAACCCTCAAACCATCTACCTTAAGCTTTTTGCTAACCATTCTAACCTTAGATTAGACTAACTTACTAACATTCTTGTTGTTGTTACAAAATTAAGCTACAACCATATATTACAACAGTAAAAGCTCCTAAAAGCAAGTGCTAAAGTTGATTTTTACATTGCCTTCTTAGCTTTTGACAAATGCTAGCATATTGCTAATTCTAGGTTACCATTTTGGGTCATTATTGAAGCTTGTTTAAGGCATAATTGTGAAGCTATCATTATATATACATTGTTGTTATATATTTATGTTTACTTCATCTAGTATCTACTTATTGCTTCTATTGAAAGTCCAAGGTTTTACGAAGCACTAATATCAATTGTTACTTGCAAATAATGTTTTCTTGTTGTCTTGTTCTGGGCAGGTACACTTAAGCAAATCTTTGCTTTATCTCATTAAACCTTTGGGACTTTCTGATCAATGTGACTTGTGAGAGGGGAGTAACTTTCCTTTATACTATTACCTTTGCCTTCTCAAACCCCCAAGTCACTGGGGATGTCTCCCCTGGGCTTTCACCCCTAAAGAGAAAGATGTGTCCTATTTAGGTGACAGTGATAGGACAACCTCTCGTTACACCAATTTATTGTTCACTTGCCTTTGGCCTTTGGGCAAGTACAAATTGTGCGATAACAATACAAATACCCACTTAAGGAGGGAGTTGACATAGGTCCACAAACATTTGAATGAATGAGATCTAACGTTCCTTTATATTGAGTGTCACTACTAGTGAAAGGTCTCTTGGCATTCTTGCCAAGTGCACATCCATGACACACACCATCATGTTCCACTGGAAATTCTGGCAGTCCTGTAACCATCTTCCTTAGATCAGGAAGTGCTCTATAGTGCAAGTGAGCTAACCTCCGATGCCAAAGTTTGCAAAGACTATTTCTATTATGGACAAGAGCTTGAGTAGGTTGTCCATTCAATTTGTACAAACCTCCCTCTCGAACACCAATTACTCTGGCTGAATCTATGTTTGAATTCTTGGATCAAACTAAGACACGTCCATCTACAAAGGCAAATCTGAAGCCTTTGTCCTCCAAGGCTGGAGTAGAAAGGAGATTTTTATTTAAATCTGGAACATATAGAATATCATTTATATGAAGGAATTCTCTGGAGTCCAACTGGAATGAAGTAGCACCAATGCCCTTTATTACATCTGTGTAGTCATCCCCAAGCTCCACAATTTTATAAGGGACTCTTTTCGACAAATCAATGAAGGCACTTTGGTATCCGGTCATATTTCTAGAGGCACCACTGTCTACCAACCAAATCTCACTACTTTTGGAGATAGATCCTGAAAGTGTTGATATGAAATAATATTCTTTCTTGAAGTCTTCTTCCATTTTATTGAGTTTTGTTTCTATTGCTTTCTTATGGGGTTGATCCCTTTTGTTTGCTACCGAAGCATGTTGTTTCCCTTTTTTCTTACTTGGTTCAGGGTAGTTAGTAGCAAAGTGGTCAAACTTTTGGCAATTATAGCATCTTACTTTTGACATATCTCTTGACTTTAGTCCCTTAGCAAAATCTTGCCTTTTTCTTTTCTTCTTTTGGTAGGGAAACTTTCCACCTTTTCATTTCTTTGCGTGAGCAACAAGAGCATGATTTTCTTCTTTCAGGAAATCACTTCTAGATAAGATTCTACCTTCTTCTTGAATGCAAACAATCCATAATCGTTCAAACGGTGGATGAGTTTCTTGAGCACTGACACCTTGAATAAATTGTTCCCATGAGCTAGGAAGACCATTGAGAGTTGTAGCAACAAGCTCTTCATCATCTACAACTTCGTCAATGGCTATTAGCTTATCTCTTAACTGTGGGATCTTTATGAAAAAGGTCATGATAGTATCATCCTTTGTCATCTCGAAGTTAAGAAGTTGTGATTGCAGTGCTCTTTTTCTACTAGGATTCTTTGTCTCAAATAGACTTGTCAAGGAATCATATATCTCTTTGGCTGTCTTCTTCTGAGATATATGAGGGAGCAAGTGATCTTTCACTGAGTCAATCAAGATTCCTTTTTCCTTTGCTAGGTTCTTTTTGTATGTTGCTTTTTCAGCATCATCTGTAGGTGCGACAATCTCTTTCTTAACATAGTCGTCTAGATCATTTTATTCTAGAATATTGTTAATCCTGATCTTCCATGATTTGAAGTTCATGTCTCCATCAAGCCTATCCTCTGCTCGGAGGGTCCCAAGTGTAGTTTCCATCTTGAACTAGATTCCAAGCAACGATTTCATAAATACTTCCGCGAATGTGCCCTGTTATACTGCAAGGATTTGCAGGCTTCAATATCTTGACAATTGAGCTCTTCTTAACCTTGATGCTTTGATACCATGTTGAAGTTTCTATGCAAAATAATTATTTATAATTTAATCTTTTATATAAATGTAGTATGAACAAAATACAAAAGAACATAAATATGTCGTACGAAGAATATATTTTTATTCAATGAAGAGTAGAGTGAATACGAGAACTTCAATGATGATTATCATAAAGTAATTCTTCCTTTATTTATAGCCTATATATCACATCTTTACATTGCGTCTCTTTGAATAGTCATAATCATTCACGTAATTTTCTTTTGCGTTGTGCACCTTCAAGTTATGTTCTTCCATAAACGACGGAACTAATAAAAGCAATTTCATTAGTTGAGACGATTTAACACATACATGGTAGAGCAATACTTGTTGTTGCTAGCACATTTAATTTATGTTGAACGTCTAACTAACTCCAGAGATTAAATTTTTATTTATGAAACTTGAACGATAATATCAACACTTGCGCCTACTCTTAATTATGTTTGCTGTCACTTGAACGATAATATCAACACTTGCGCCTACTCTTAATTATGTTTGCTGTCACGTAGGATTCCAGTCTAAAAACTATTTACTTCAGGTGATGAGTTGTCTTGACTATCGTTAAGTTAATGAACACATGTAGTGATAGGTAAACCAAGTCTTTTTTTATTTCATCATGGAGAATGGCGAACGCAGTTGCCAAAACTCTAACACAAAAACCCTTTCAAAACTACCATTTCCTTCAACTTCTTTAATTAGCCTACTTAAATATTTAGCTACTAAAAGGAATATAAGGGGGATAGAGGACACCCTTGTCTAAGGCTTCTTCCTAAACGAAAGAAAGGTGAGGTTACTGCATTTATCAATACAATAAAAGATATTGATGCTATGCAACTCATAATCCAAACAATGAACTGATGATAGAAACCCAAATGGATTGAAATAAGTCTAATGTAAAGCCAACTTACCCTATCATAAGCTCTGGACAAGTCCACTTTCATCACCATTGATCTTTGGTTCTTGACTTTTAATGAATGAAGACATTCTCGAGCTATTCCCATAGCCTCATGTATCTGCCTTCCTTCTAAAAACCCAAACTATTTTTGAAATGTTTTTGATTAATTTGAAGGTAAGTATCTTTTTCTTCGTTATGAGAATCTTATAATGAAATGTATTTCGCTCACAATTCTTGAAAGATGTCCCTTGGTCCCAACCAAGGGATTTTGTTATAGTTTCCCAACCTAAGTTCATAAATGTAGGCTGCTTTCTTGGACCTTAATGTTCAAGGCATCACATGCCACATTGTAGGGCCATCGTCTCTTTTTATGTACATGTCTTGTCCTTTTTAATTTATTCTTGATGACCATTGTTAGTACACTAAGACAATGAATGGAAAAAATGTTTGATGATGACGCTGTTGATTATTACTATCCATTGAGACCAACTTTGATGTATCAAACCTATAAACTTAAATTGATTAGTTTGAGTTATCATGCGTTTTTATGATCAAATAACTTGGAAATGAAATTGCCAAGTTCTTTTAGATTATGAGTTAACTAAATATGAAGTTTGGTTTTAATACAAATGTTTTGAAAGTTAGATTTAATGTATCTATAAGCCGACCAATTTAAGAGAAAATATTTTTCATCTTCCACATTATTCGTCCTGTGAATTTTATAGATTCTTTCATGTTAAGGCATTTTAGGTCTTGTCCAATGCCCCTTCTCACTATGAAGCTCATGAAAATATAATTTTTTAACTTTGCAATATTTATTTTCTACAATGGAAATATAATTTTGTTCTTCCTCAGGCTTAATGATTTCTTTATCAGAATTCAATTTTCTTTTATCATCAAAATCTTTATCATTCCACATTTTACTTTTAAACTTAGATATGGTAGTGCTTTTAATAGTGTTTATATCTCGGAGGACGTCCTCCTCCATTATCTCCTTGTAATTTTTACCAATATTTAAAGCAATGGTATGAAGTCTTTCATTGTTGAGGTTAATTATCTAAAATATTTGAAGTAGTAGTATGAAATCTTTCATTGTTCATGTTAATTATCTTGTGATTGTACATAAATATATGAAAGCTCAATTTCTAAAAAGAAAAAAAATTAAAAATATTACATTTAATTTGAAGATTGTTTATTATAAAATACTACAACCCCAAAATTTCACATTTAATTTGAAGATTGTTTATTATAAAATACTACAACCCCAAAATTTCATAGCCATAGAATTTTTTTTAATAAACAAAATTCTACAATCTCATAAACATTGTAAACTCTCTCCAACCCCATTATTATTTTTTAAACTACAGTTTTTCTAAGAGATGTGTAAAAATAGACTTCTTTAAGGGATTATTATGATAAACGATATTTGTTCAGATTTTATGATCACCTTTTTATTTACCCACACGTGAGAATTGGTACAGCGACAACCTTTATGTAGTTGCATTTATCTATGTACTATTAACAACGTGGATATCATCGGGCCTAAACCTAGCGGCAATATAAAGAGAATCGACCCTCGCTTGTGAGGGAGTATTTAACAGTTCCTTTGATATGGCAGTAAGCGGGTGGCACAGTAATTTGAATAACTATCGGAAGACCGGACCCCAAGCCAATTCTGATCGAGGAAGACCTACAGACAGAGGATGCAACTGCTCCAGCTTCGGCACCTTGAGAAGCACATCGTAGGAAAAGGTTAGCCGTACCCTCACTTGAATTAACAAAAAAAAAATCGTTTCAAGTTCTAGTTTAGTTTTGGTTGGGGTCCAATGGGGGATTTTGTTCTTGGCCCCGACGTAAGTCTAGTAGATGTGGGTTGGCCTCTTATGCTCAGGGTTTAATGCATTGCAGGCCACCCTTACTGGTTTGGGAAACAGGACTTGTAATTCCCTTTTCCTGAGAAAAAAATTAAGGAAAATAGACACAGCCAATTAGACATAAGATAGTAAAGGACAAAATACACTAGAAGTACAGAGTACGACTTAAAACAAACTATAAAAAGAATTGGGCTAACATTTGGCCACTCTTCTATTCTTTGGCATCCCCTCAATCCAGATCTTGTAACTTCGTTCTGTAGGATCATCTGCATTGACGAGAGTCATATTCAGAGGAACATTAATGTATGGAGTTGTTATTGGAGGTTTCACGGCAATGGTGATGACGACGAGTCACGACAGTGTTGTTCGAGGTTTCATGCCAATTTTGATGATGATGATACAAGTGAAGCCGATGCTCCTCGGATTCTCCCTAAATCTTCTTTCCAATTTGTTGTGTTTTTTCATTGATGAGTTAATTAGTGTGTGCTACCTTGTCTTTCTCCAACTTGATCTTCTAATTCTCCATCTTATGCCACACTTTTCCCGGGCGGTAGCATATAAACCCCAATATACCATGATCCTTATGCCCAATGGGGTCAGCCACAAGAGAGTGGTGCCTACTACTAACATAATGATGCAGGATGAGTAATGCTTGCTTTCTCAGCCTTCCCCTCTCCTCAGTGATGTAAAAGTGAAAAAAATCTGACTTACAGTACTCCAAATATCCATTTCACATGCTTTCATAAAATCCCCATTAGAATAAGTTGATTACTTTTACCATCTGTTCGTCTTGAAATTGTTTCTACAATGTAAATACCTTTCTCTGTCTTTGAATGTTGTACTTTTTTTTGCTTCTTTAAACATGCAGTCTTTGGTTTGTTNTCTGACTTACAGTACTCCAAATATCCATTTCACATGCTTTCATGAAATCCCCATTAGAATAAGTTGACTACTTTTACCATCTGTTCGTCTTGAAATTGTTTCTACAATGTAAATACCTTTCTCTGTCTTTGAATGTTGTACTTTTTTTTGCTTCTTTAAACATGCAGTCTTTGGTTTGTTTCCTCTTGAATAGAGTAATTGTACTCGAAGGTAAATGTGTCTGTCTAGATAAAATTGAATCACATCTGATACCCACCTCAAAACATCCAGAGTGGGGGCCAAACCTAGATCATCCCCATAAATGAAGAGTTGCACTCTAGGTGGTAAGACCATGTTCCCCAATACTATATTCACCAAAGCCCATGCTTTTTCCAGTATCTATATTTTTTTGCAATCGGCATAATTGACATATTTTTTAAGAATCTCCTCCAAAGAAACTAGTGCCATAAAGGAAGTTGTTTCCTTATGTATTGGTCCCTAGATTCCCATGGACCAGCGTGTGCCACCAAGTAATTCAATTTAGACAAAATAATTCTGAACTACTTTCCCATGATTTCCCCCAACTAGGTGGTCTAATATTCCTTGATTCTCAATAACTGATGTAGGTGTTGATGCTTTTGTAGCTTTGAGAGGTATTTCCACTAGAGGCCATGGTGTCAAGCATGTGAGAATCTTCGTTGGTACTAGATTACACTTTCGTTTAAGTGAAAATTCCCTTGGGATGAAGCTAGGGTTTCATGGGCTTTGTGGGTTTGTGTTGGGGTTTCACACCCACAAAGAGGAATTAAATATTCTAATTTAATGTTGAGTTTAGAAGGGGTTACTAAACTCACTCATTAGACTCCTATATAAGGAGAGGAGAGACTGTGACAAATTTCATTGTGTCACTATGGAGTTAGCATAAGTGAGTGTGCACTTGTGCTAGGAGCTTGAAAATTTCAGCAAGGGAAATTTTGCAATTTTGGCAATTTGGCCTAGGGTTTCTGTTTCTATTTCAGCCAAGGAAGGCTTCTGTTTCAGCCAAGAAAGACCACATGTGTGAGGAGAGAGGAGAAATAAGGCCGCACATGTGAGGAACTAGTACAACCGCACGTGTGAGAGAGCAGGTACAGTTGCATGTGTGAGTACAACAGGCCTGAACAATCACACGTGTGGTATGTGTTATAGCGCAAGTTGTAGGTTGGGCATAGCCCGACCCAACCACAAAGCAAGTGCTACAACTTGAGAATCATACACCCAATGTCACCTCGATGTAGGTCCCGCACTTCAAGGGTGATCAGGTCACTCTAGCGAGGTGATATTGGTGACCCTAGGGGGATTGAGATGGAGATGGAGATGGAGATGGATGGAATTGAAGCCCCTATAGGTGAAGTCTAAGTGGGATGAAAGGTGGGAAAATATGCCTTGCAAGTCAAGTAATTGTTGCCCCACAGGTATAGTACTTCTCCGGATGATTGTACCTGCCCGAGACACAAGAAAAGACATTTTGCAATGATATATCTTAGTTGGATCAGCAAGGTAAGCTTGCTGTCCCTAATTTGCAGCTGTAAATGACAGTTTATATCAGCAAATAAAATATAAAAATCAACATACACAGATATAAACTAGTTAAGTAAATCAACATCAAGATTAGCAATGAATATAGGCTCAAAGATGGCACTTAAGAAGCTAGAGAAGATGGCTGTTGTAAACACGTGTTTTCTGCAGAAAATTGCAGCCTTATGGCTGTAGCATTCAAAGGCATGCAACAACAAAATCAACCATGAAAAGGTGCCAAGAGCTAGCCCAAAAGATGCGCCCTAGTTAGTAGGGTAAGTGAGCAAAGTTTAGGAGTTAGTCTAGGGTTAGTTTAGCAGTTATGAGAGTGTTAGTAGATAGGGTTATGCAACCCTAATGGCTGTAGGTTAAAATTTGTAACAACAATTAGAGTATTGGGAGAGAGGGGACGCCCTAGTGGGGGAAGACTCCTCTCAATGAGGCAAATCAACTCCAAGCAAAAAACCTTTCAAAAGACCAAAAATTGCATTTCCCAAGGCAATGATTTTATATCTCCAATTCCAAAAAGTATGACTAGTGCCTTTACTATTGGGTTAATGGAGTCAAATAAACAAAGAGCTTAGAGAAGCTACCTTCTTGGGGGTGTAAGCCCTTTTACTTCCCAAGGCAAGTTTCTCTAGGCTAGGGTTTAAGCTAAGAGGGTGTATGCCCTTATATTTCTCTTAGCAAACCCTTGTATAATCAATGAGATGAAGCAATAAAATGATGAAGACTATGGTAGGGGTGTATGCCCTTATACTTCCCACCTAGCTCCTAGCATAACAATACTTGACTTGAAAAAATGATAGCATAATAGTAGAAGACCATACCAAGATCAAGAGAAATGCCAAGATAATCCACCATAAGAGCTAGAGAAACATCATCCAAGGCTAGCGCCTCACTCCTCCATCAACCATTCATCAATATAGCCATAAACAAGTGCGTAAGAGATAAAAAGAGCCAAGTGTGGCACAAATTTCAGACTAAGTCCTCTCACAAGAAGGAGAATTATGTTTTAAAATGAGATCTTATGATTTCTATTTATACAAAATGTAGCTAACATAGTTTGTCCACATACTTTAGGGTAAAACACAAGATTAAGGGTCAACAACCCTAATCTTGCCCCTTTTACAAAATAATATTAAACAATTCCTTTAAATTTCACTTTTGCACAAATAAAACCCTAATTTAGGAGGACGTCACCCCTTTAGGGGACGTTTTGCCACTTTGAGGAAGTCGTTGGTGTTGGAGAAGCATGGGTAGGCCTCCAAAGGCCACATGCCAAGCATCTAAGCACTCTCATCATGGTGAAGACCCTCTTCTCCTCAAAACGTCCATGTGTCAAAAGAGTGGCACCTCACCACCGTGCCCTAGCCCTCAAAGCACGACGTCAAGCTAAAAAATAGGACGTTTTGCTCCTCCTGGGCAAATCGTTTGGCAAGTGAGGGTTGGGCTATGTCGTCCAAGTCATCATCAAGGCCTTCCAAGTTTGATCTCTCTCATCCGACATGTGGGCCCCTGGCATCCAGCTTGAGGGCTTGTAGCCCCATGGAAGCCCAAGCTAGGCTTGTTCTCCCAAAACTGTCCACCAACTAGGTCCTGCAAAGACAAATGAGCATGCCCTCCAAGGATCTCAAGTCATAACATAATGATAAGTGAATCCAATCAATAAATAAGCCATCCAAGCATGTGCATCAAAGATCACTATATCAAACAATTAACAGCTCAAAGACACTATGCGACTTGTCAAGCTTGAATATGGGAGGGTTGATGAGGTGTCCTATTGGGTAGATCTTGCCCTAGGTCAAGGAGAGTTTCCAAGATATCCCTCTCTAAGCCATGTAAAGTGGATGAAGTGGTTGGGGTCAAAACTCAATGGGCATAGGGCTCATGACATACAAGGCGTCGTAGTGTCTCATTCATGGGTGCCTTTGTAGAGGGTGTGTGGTACCTTTGTTCGCAATGCACTTTTTCCAAGCCCATCAATTGCCTTTTATTTTTCTCTCTTTATTTTCTTTCAATATAGCATAAGGAGAGGTTGAAGGTCATTGCTCTGGCGTGGTGACCAGGTGGTGGCAATGTCACCCACAAACACCTAATGGAAATGAGAAGGCTGGCTCGTGATGAGACCCCCTTTCTCTCAGCCATGCAACTGAGAGCCATTGCCTTGGTTTGGTGACCAGATGATGACAATGTCATACCACTAGATATCCATGGACGTGATAGGTCGGCTTGTGATGAGACCTCCTATCCTTCAACTAACCTTTTAAGCATTCTTTATTATATTGCGGGTCCCCTTTACTCAAAGATAAGCATTTCATTGCTTTCTTGGGTGATCCTTGGGCAAAGCATCTGGGAGGTTTATATAAGGCTTTTATCTTTTACCCAACACCAACCCCTCTGGGCCTTCATGTAATGTCCCCACTTTGGGACATCATCACAGTGCAGAGGCTTATGATGACTAGAGTAGCCAGATGGATGTTATAGTGAGTATAGGGGTTGTTGAGAGACATTGTGGGGTCCAGCTTGCATTGCTCATCACATTGCATCATTATGAGCTATTCTGCACAGGTTGGCTTTGGTTCCGTTGCATGCCGACGATTTCCATGATTTTGACTATTTTGAGCTATAAGTTAATTGAATTCACTGAAGAGGTCATTTTGGGCACATTACTTGGAGGAACCTCTCAGTGTAATAGCTCATTGGAATCGAGAGAAGCAACACTACAGGATGGGATGATGAGAAGTGACTTTCAGTGGCCAGGGAAGCCACAAGGAGAGATAAGGAGCTTTTCAGAGGTAAAAAGGTTAATTAATT
>JASDQU011248936.1:9978-29856 GCA_032191745.1 Picea mariana
GTATTAGGCTTGTGATTCAACACTGTCATATCCTAAGTTTTAAACTAAAAATAGCTTCCACCATCATATTGCAAAATTGCTCTACATTTTTTGTGATTTCAAATTGATGAGGCAATCACTACAATCGATGTATTTGCAATTGATGCCCTCATCCTATGCGTGAATGCCATCGTCCTATGCACCACCCTCCTCCTATTGTCATGGTTGGTCTACAAGTTTAAGGTTGATGCCCTTATGTTGTGTGTTGATTGTTGTTGAGCATGCACCATTTGTCAAGCATACTCTCTTTTTCTCTTTATTATTAATCTCATATAAGCCACTTGGCTCTCATCAATGGCACCAAGTTATAGCCAAAGCAAGGACACATCCAACAGGAGAAGGCTTATCCTTTGAAAACTCACTAGAACTAGTTCACTGAGGGTTTCATTTTGGGGAAGAAGGATCCTTTCGAGTTGTATAATGCATTTTCACAAGACACTTTATGATTTTATTGAAGAAAGTGAAATAAGTTAAGGGGCAAGTGCTTCCAAAATCAATAATGGAATAGTTCTATCTATATTCGAAGAAATTTGATATGGAATGCATCATTATATAATTTGTCATCTATCTTGGTACTTTCTAGGTGGAATTCGAGGAATTGGCTTACATGGCCCATTTTAGTGGCAGGACCTAGTTTGGATATTTGGGGTCTAAAACTTTCCAAAGCCACCTTGAGGCATCAAATGACACTTTTTGGAGTCAAAACTTTGTGAGCATATCTCCCATCCCCTTGGTCACAATGTTTTACACACTGAGAGATTTTCAATGGTTCGAAAATCACCTCAATCTAAGCTTGTATGCAAAAGTTAGGCCTCCCACAAGTTGACCTACCTTGTTGACCACAATGGTATTGAGTGGATGCCACATCAGACCCCATTAATCACACATGTGGGGCTAGTCACATGTGGAATTTCAAGAAGATTTAGAGGGTCCAAAACCCTAACATTAATTTAGGGTTGAGGCTTGTAAAAACCCTAACCCTAGATGACTATCAGGGTATGTTAAATACTGGGCTACTAGGAAGAGAAGGGGTTCCATTCTTTTAGCAGTATAATTGTTCCATAGTTGAGAAGAGAATCTAAGAGTGGGATTTGAGAGCATAACAAAGGAGGTATAAGATTTGGTAGCATCCATTCAAGCCACGGTGTCATAGGCAACTCCATAGAGAGTACCCCTTTCTTTGTACTTGTATTTCATAATTAAAGAAAAGAGAAAATAGCATAAGCCTCACCAAAGCTAGGTTTTCTCTCGTATTGGGTTTCCAAGCTCATTTCTTGTGTTCATTTATGTGGATGGTGTATTCATTTGCTTTTTATTTCATTTTTTTCATTTTAGTTATTTAATAAATTCGAACACTAAGATAGTGATAACAAATATGAGATCTAAGGAAATAAATTGCATAGTAAAAGATTTTAGAATATTTTAAGATTTGTTGTGATGAATTGTTCTAGTGGAATATCCACAACAATTTATAGATCATGAGTAATCCTTTACTTTCTTAGTATACTTATTCTCTTCTGGTATATTTTCTTCTTTAGCTTCAATGAAACCTTCTATAACATGAGCCAAATTCTCAGTAGTCTCTTCCTATGTTTCCATTACAACTTTTGTAACATCTTTAGACATAGTTTACTTCAAAATATCCCTCACATAATCTATTGCAGTATGGATAAAAGTCTCTCCTAGTAGGGAATAATGAAATATTTTTACATTAATTTTTGTGTAGGGTATTAATCTCGTGATTCAATAGTGTGTTTTTTTTACCTCGTAACAAGTCACCAGCAGTCCACCTGAAGGGACACCTCCGACCGGCCACGATGCAAACGTGCTTAACCCCAGCGGACTCAGAGAATTGAGCCCAAGACCTCGTGGCAGAGGGCCAAATGCTTGGCAACGGGGGATCCAACCAATTGGGCCACCCGATGATGCTATAAATTATTCAATAGTGTTATATCCTAAGTTTTCAACTAAAAACAACTTCCACCATCATATTGTAGAACTTCTCTACATTTTATTTTTATTTTTAATTGATGATGGAAATCACTGTAGTTGATGTATCTATAATTGATGCCCTCTTCCTATGCATTGATTCCCTCATCCTATTTCCACGGTCACTCAACAAGTTTAGAAAAACACTTCTCTTGTTAGGTTGATTCCATCCTCCCGTGCATTGATTGTTATCAAGCATGCACAAAACATGCACCATTTGTAAACATACTCTCTCTTTCTTTCTACAAGTCAACTCATAGAGACCAAGGATATCATCAATGGCACCAAGCCATAGACAGAGTGATAGTAGTACCTTCGGTGTCATGGATGCATCCAACATGAGCAAGCTCATCCTATAAAAACTCATTGATGTTGCCTTCCAATAATTCAATGGATCAATTGCTTCAACTCCATAACCAAATCATTCAGGGATTTGTTTTAGGGAAGAAGGATCCTTTTGAGTTGTATCATGCATTTCCATAATATGCTTTACAATTTCATTGAATAAAGTGAAAGAAGTTAGGGGGAAACACTTATAGAACTAGCAGTGGAATAATTTGAGTCGAGTGATCTTTACTTTCTTGGTATCCCTATTATCTATTGGTATACTTTATTCTTGAGCTTCAATGGAACCTCATGTAACATGAGCCAAATTCTTAGTAGTCTCTTCATGTGTTTCCACTGCATCTTTTGTAACATTTTTAGACTTAGTTTCCTTCAAAATAGGTGGCAAGGAATAATGAAATCGTTTTACATTGTTTTTTCTATACGTATTAATCCCATGATTCAATCACATTATATCCTAAGTTTTTAACTAAAAATAGCTTCCACCATCATATTGCAAAATTTCTCTACATTTTTTGTGATTTCAAATTGATGGTGGCAATCACTAGAGTAAATGTATCTACGATTGATGCCCTTGTCCTATGCACGGATGCCCTCATCCTATGCACCACCCTCCTTTTATTTCCATGGTCGGTCTACAAGTTTAGAACAACACTTGTCCTATTAAGTTGATGCCCTTCTCTTGTGTGTTGATTTTTTTGAGCATGCACCATTTGTCAAGAATACTCTATATTTTTATTTGTTATTCATCTCATAGAGGCCAAGGATCTTATTGATGGAGCCAAGCTATAGCTAGAGAGAGGGAGGTATGCCCAGTTTCATGGTCATATCTAATAGGATAAGGCTCATCCTTTGAAAACTCATTGACATTTCCTTCCAATAATTCAATGGATCAATTGCTCTAATCCCATAACCAGATCAATCAAGGTTTTTTTGTGGGGGGTATAAGGATCTTTTCAAGTTGTATAATGCATTTTCATGAGACACTTTACAATTTCATTGAAGAAAGCAAAATAAGTTATGGTCAAGTTCTTCCAAAACATACAATGGAATAATTTGATCTATATTTGAGGTGACTAATCCTTTACTTTATTGGTATCCTTATTCTCTTATGATATATGTTCTTCTTGAACTTCAATGGAACCTTCTGTAACATTATCCAAATTCTTAGTAATCTCTTATTTTGTTTCCACTGCATCTTTTGTAACATTTTTAGACAAAGTTTCCTTCAAATTATCCCTCATGAGATCTATAGCAGTATGGATAACAGTCTCTCTTGGAAGGGAATAATGAAATAATTTTATGTTGATTTTTTTGTAGGGTATTTTTCTCATGATTCAATAGAATTATATCCTAAGTTTTTAACTAAAAACAATTTCCACCATCATATTGTAAAACTGCACTACATTTTTTGTGATTTCAAATTGGTGATGGCAATCACTGCAGTTGATGTATCTACTATTGATGTCCTCATTCTATGCATTGATTCCCTCATCCTATGCACTACCCTCCTCCTATTTCCATAGTTAGTCTACAGGTTTAGAGAAAAACTTGTCTTATTGGGTTGATTCCCTCTTCCTATGTATTAATCATGTCGAGCATGCCCCATTTTTCAAAAATACTATCACTTTCTCTCTTATATTTAGCTTATAGATGCCAAGGATCTTATTGATGGTGCCAAGAAATAAAGAAAGTGAGGGTGTACCTCTATTATTATGGGAACATACAATAGAAGCAAGATCATCCTTTGAAAACTCATTGTTTTTCCTTCCAATAATTCAATGGATGAATAACTCTTACTCCATGACTAGATCATCTAGGGCTTCATTTCAGGGTAAAAGGATCCTTTTGAGCTATATAAAGTATTTTCACAAGATGATTTATGATTTCCAAATCTACAGGAAAGGAAACCAGAGTTAAGAAATGACTATAGGATAGAGGATCAACCACTAGCGTTGACACAAAAATTACTATTTTGAGGGTACTCGCATGAAGTTGATAGTCGAAAAAGTGGCAATGGGGTTTGCAGGAACACTCACACACATGAATGTGCTTGCGCTCTTAGAAATGTGCACGCATTTGTGATCTAGCAACCTCGGTGTTTCATCAACCACCACGTAGGCTACCAACTCAGTGCCAAATAGGAATTTTCAAGAACAGGTGCATGTTCCCTATACTATTAATTGGGTGAAAAGGGCCATGGTTGGTCCATTGTTACACAATAGAACCTCCAATGCATTTTTCCCTTGAACAAATTGAGGAGTGATTTCAGGAGATATTGCGGAGGCATTATAGGACTCCATTGAAGTGGTGTTTGATTGGATCTAAGTAAGTTTGTAAACCTTATTGTTTTTGTATTTCATTATTTTTTTTTTTAAATTATAAAAGAAAAGAAAATTTTAATTTTCCCTTATTTAAATGCAACATACTTAAATAACATGGATCCTACACCTAGAGAAAATCCAAAACCACGATCACCACATGAAGATAGACCAAATCCTAACCAAAAACCAGGAAATGTAAACTTTGAAATTGATGTAGGGTTGAGGTCATTAAGAACCATTATACAAGATTTAAGAAATACCAGAGAACCTCACAATTTTCACTAGCCATGCCACTAGATACCATTTCTACTTCGATTGAAAATGCCCAAGGCCAATTATCACACATTTCTGATTACATGGATATAATGTTTGAGTATTATAGGATATGTGTTATACAATTATTTTCCACTTGATCACTTGATGGGCATCATCTAGGGGTTAGAAGTCTGAAACACTAAATTATACCACTTTTCCCCTGAGTCTACAACACCTTTTTTCCTGGTCGATGGTTTCCCTTTTACATCTCGTGACCATAAAGTGTTGGTCACTCCTTTTCCTCATACAAGGAGTGACTGGTCTCTCCCTGTAAGAATATAGGGAGTGAATGGGTCTATTACTCCCTTTTTAGGCCCGGTTTCATGAGATAATATTGAACCCCCGATTCTTTGTGGTGTTATCACTCTGTAATTTTCCCAGTTGTGGAAGGAAAGTCACATAGGTAACCTTCAAACCTAATTTAGGCTAGAAACTGGCCTTTCCAACCATAGGGGGTTCCCTCAATGCAATTTAAGCTCTCTGGCCATATCTTTAGATGAGAACATGGTTTATGAAATAGTTAGTTGGGCAAGAGGAAAAGGACCATTGGGCATGGAGTCATAAGTTTGAGATCAAAATCTGTTGGATACTTGGTTAATAGAACAAAATCTACTCAAAGGAAAGGTAGAAAATGCTTTGTTAGTCATAAAACCATATCGAGCTGAAGGTAGAATAGAGAGTTACAATCCACTACAGTAGAGAACCTAGCAAAGGGTGAATTCTATAGTAGCTTTACAGGGAAAAGATGAAAGTACTTGGATATGCACAACAGATCATCAGACTGTGGATGAATTCTGTAGAAACTATCTTATTCAAATATTAGAAGACAAGACATTCATATGAATTCACTTAGAAAGGAAAATCATTCACCATAAAAATCATAGATAGGAAAACATCATCACAGGAATCTTTAAGGCAAGTGTCCTCATGCTTTTGATCCAAGAAATTTGATTATTGTCAGAAAAATACAATGTACCGTAATGACCAGGAGAGTCTTCCCAGGACCGAACCCCTTGTTTATTACAAATCATAACTTAAATACAAATTACATCATCTTATATGTTCCTATTTCTTAGGAATAAACAACAAGCAACAAACTAACATAATTACAAACAAGTTACATAAGGTTTTGAATTGTAAAAAACTTATGGTCAGAAAGATGCTATGTCATTTTCTTCATGTGCCAAGTGTTCTTTTGATATCTTTGGTTAACTGGAGCTATCAAATTTTTGGCCTTGAAAATATGGAAGAAATCTTGATTGCTTGAATGATGAACACAAGTCTGGAACTGATGATGAAACCTCTCCCACTTGTCCTCTAATGCTATAGTTGCCAAAAATATTGCCACCAAATCTAGAGATGATATTTTACTTGTTGATTTAGATGCCCTGGGATTGTTGGATTTGGTCTTCAATATATTGGTCCTCTTCCTTGAAATATTGAATTTTCCTACTTAATTGATGCCAAGTATCGACCTTTAACTGCCATTTCATATGGAATTAATATCTGAATTGCTAATTTTTTTCCTTGAAAAACTCGATGATAAGTGCTCAATGTTGCCTCTAGTTCATCACTGCGCATAATCAAGTGATTGTCTCCATTAATGACATCCAATATTAGATGATCATATCAATATGGAACCTCTACATTATACTTATCTTTGTAGAGTAAATTTATCTTTGAAGAATCCAATTGTAACTCTAAGCCCGAAACTCTATTGTTGATCTTCACAAGAATTGCTTCAACTGATTGCTCTGGTCAATGTTGTAATAAATACATTTATATACAAATTACTAGGCATGTACTGTGTATCTCTACTCTATGCTTTATAAGCCCCATTCCAACTTTGATCAAGAAAGGGACTCCATCCCCTTTTTCTCTAGGAATTATATGCTACACGCTACTCATGTTGGCATATTAAGAAGGGTATAGACATGCAAAATATTCTATTTGTTGTGTGAATATTTACATTAGGAATAAGTTAATTTGGCAGAGGCTTAATCCAATTTTTTAAAATTGAAAGAGCCTCGCGATCTGAGAATTCTTTTTGCAATTGCCTCTTTACTCTATCAACACTTAAAACAATTCATCATGACACTTAGTAGGTAGTGTTGTCGATGACTTGACCCTCTAGGTTTAACACATATACCTGGGCTTCGGGAATTTGTCTTGACACATGAGAAAACTTGATGATTAATTCGATATTGATCTTTTCAACCACGTGCTTCTTGATGACTTGGCATTATATATATGTGTGTTATCCTTGAGGCTCGTTGCTCCTTGATAGCATAGTTTGGTAGAATTCAAAGGTAACATGGAATTAGAGATCAATATTACATCCCAATATATTTTTTAATAAATAAAACCTCTTAAAAACCCAATTTTTTGCATAATAGAGCCAATAAAAAATATCCTACAAATTTAACTAAGCCAATATACTTGTCGATCCATCTTGCATGTTCAGTTGCTTGATACCTGCATTTCTGTTTATATGCAATCTGATAAGTCTATGAAAACTATGACATTGTTTGAACTTCTTCGATAATGCACTAGGGCCAAAAGGGAGCTCATCATTGTCTTTGTTGCTTGCTATAACATTGACATCTGTCCATTTTGTTTTGCATATGGGTCTTGGTGAAGCTCCTTGGTGGTTAGACAATCTATGCTTGGGAACTCTTTCAACATTCGACATTTCCTGAGAAGACATCATTAATAGAAAATGAACTGAGAATTGGGTTAAACAACACCTTAGCAAACTCCAACTTACCAACTTCTAGTTCTCATCTCATCTCAGGTTCCTGATCGAACATTTGTCTTTTTTGTACACACATAGTTGGATAATCATCAATCCATTTGGTGTGTTAGGGTTTTGCTCAACATTACGTTTTATTTTGTGGTATGGGGATTTATACCACATTGATGAGGATGGAGGCACATTTCGGTGTTTATATACATCAATGATCATGACATATATTGACGTGTTGAATAAACTATTAGGTCCCATGTGGGTTCTTCCTTTTTGTGTCTTGTGGTGCTTATGTTGAATGCTTGGTGCTATAATATGGTATTGTCCTCGAGATTTGGTGGATGACTTAGAGATTGGGTTTTTTTATAGCCCCAATATCATTTATAAAAACTATTAATACCATGCACAAAATCCTGAGAACCAAAATTAGCCCTTAAGAAAAAAAAAATCAAAAATTTGTAATTTTTCCCCAACATTTCCATATTTTTGTCATTGATGAAACTGGCGTTGATGTTGTCTGTCTGGCTATACAAAACAATATTTTTAGAATTTTTGCTATGACAGTGTCATGATGCTGCGAAAGTGTCAAATTTCCAAAGTGCCTTGCCATACATACTATTTTCGCTAATTTTTTTAATGATGTGAACATCAATGCTAACATGTGGTTCGACCTCGAGAAGCTTTTCATCTTGGGCATGTATATATTATCCAAACTACCCTTTCATTTGATCTCTACTATCCTATAAATAATGGTGGTCTCTCATGGGAAAGGGGGAGGAAAATATAAAGTAAGTTTATACTAGCGTATTAATCATAGGATCTTGGGCAAGGAATTTGGTTGGAGCTTCATCGAGCTATCGGATTGTAAGTTGTAAATTGTTCCATTTGATCAATAGAAGATGTACAAGATGTTTATCTCTACTTGGATGTGTATGTAATTGCTATGTTTTCTTGTGGAGAAATTCATTTTTTTTTATGTTTTATGATATATTATTAGATCCATCATGAATTTATGCATGATTAGTTGGATCTTGCGAAGGGTTTCTATGTCTCTATGTGTGCAGATCTAAGCTGGTAAGGGAGAAAGACATCTTTGTGGAAACTAGCAGTTAAGGAGCATGTAGGGACAACCCTTGGATTACTGGGTAATCCTTCCATTTCATTTGATTATTTTCATGTATAACTTAGATCTAGGAAAGTCTATAGATTACATATTTATTCTGTCTTAGGTCTAGGAAGAGCCTAACGAAGGTAATTTATGCATGGTGAAAATATCCTACAACAGATTGGTGACCATACTAGGGACAAAGTACCATCCTCTGAACATCATGTTGGGAAGAAAACCCGCTAATGGGTATCACTCGAGCACATTTTTATTCTCGGTTTCAAGCTTGCATAAAAATGAAACCAATCCCAAGCATAGTTTTTCTCTATTTCAATCTTGTGTAAAAATGAAACCTACCCCGAGCATAGTTTATTTTCTAGTTTCAAGCTTGTGTAAAAATGAAACCTACCTCGAGCATATTTTTAGTCTCTATTTCAAGATCGTATAAAAATGAAACCAATACCAAGCATAGTTCATTCTTTGTTTCATGCTTGTTTAAAAATGAAGCAGACGCTCCAAGCACAGTTTCATTCTTTGTTGCAAGCTCGTTAAAAAATGAAACAAATAACCATGAGCTTAGTCTTTGTTCTTTCTCGTTCTCATAAATACATGAGAATAATTTACCGAGCATACTTTTATCACTTTTTGGGGCTCGTAAAAACTATACAAAAAATGAACTCTTTGGAGTCTCCTTTAAGCTCTTTTCAAAGTCCCTAAACATGAAAGGATTGTCGAGTGAGCTTGTTTTCTTTCACACTCGTTAAATGGATCTGAAAGGAAATCTATTCAATGTAAGTTTACCCCTTTTTCAGACCATATGGACTAATTACATAAAAGGAATACTCTAGTCCACCTTGGCTAGAGGAGTTATCCCTTGTATTCTTTTATCCTTTTTCGGAATTGAGAGACTAAATTTATGAAAAATAACACCCTTGGAGTCTTCTTTGTCTTTTCAAACTCTCTTAATATGAAATTATGAATCAAGCACTATTCCCCTCCCCGGGCTTGACAATAAATCCATGGGTGAGAACATTGAGCATACTTTTATTTTCTTTCACGCTCGTTAAAAATGAAAGAAGGAAAAAGAGTGGGTTTTTTTTTTCCATCTAGTCATCTTCACAAATGGAAACCATCTATTGAGTCACCCTTGAACAATGCACTTGTTTTTCATTTATGTACAACACTTGGGTTATCCATTGTCTCTGAATCAATACCATCTCCATGAGTTCTCAGACTTCGTCGATTGATTACTCTTCCAGTCATTAACAACAATTGTTTTGGTCCTTATTGAATCAATGCTACCAAGTCAAGTTATCTGTCATGCTTATTTGTTCAAGGGAAGTTATCTTGTGTCATACATTTTCAATCCTTTAGCACATTCATCCTAGCCATCCCTGTTTTAACTTTTCTCTACTACTACACTCTTCATGTCATATGTACCTTTATATGTTTTGTGTCGATTGATGGGGGATACATCAAGGCTCTTCTTCGACAGATTTCATCCTGTCGACTCCAGATCATTATCCATGATTGAAATATAGAAACCACTTAGTACCCTAAGATATCCATACGCCAGTGGAAAATTCCCTTGCATTTCAGTAGTGGGTTTGCATCATTGGCTCATGTTGAATGATTTTACAAGTGTTCAACTTGAAATCATGTATTGACACCCGTTAGGTTGTACTAGGTATATTTGGGTCCATCATCATCATCGGTGGATTACCTTGTGTTTGTTAATGGTATACATTAATGACCAATAATCAAATGGTTTCTACAATTCCTGACCTTGACTCATTTATTCGCATGTTGTAGATTCATACCATTGGGATTTGGGACAAAGACCTTGGGTTGGAACCACCACATTCCTTGATGGCATTCCCTCCCAAGTTACGATGGAGTTATTCATGATTACTTCAAAGATCACTTGGGCATCGGTTCATTTCACTTATTTGTATACTATGACATAGATCCACATTTGTATTTGGTCGTGGCTATGTTTTCTTTTGTGACTTGGATCCATAGTGTATTCTTTTGTGGACATTGTCTACATCATGCATGGATCCACAATGTACTATTTTATTGGCTATGCCTAGTTTTTATTACTGAGCATGGGTATTCCTGCCTTGAGGATGTTATTATTATGCCAAATAGATGATGGTTTATTTCCATGTTCCTTCACCCAAACATCTGTGATTTTTTTTGTAAAGTATTTTTTCCACCAAACACCTTTTATGACCTCACACTTTAGGGGGCATATGTTATAAAGTTATTCACCACTTGATCACTTGATAGGCATCATCTAGGGCTTAGAAGTTTGAAACACTAAATTATACCACTTTTTCCCTGATTCTACAACACCTTTTTTCTTGGTCGTTGGTTTCTCTTTTACAAGTTGTGACCAAAAAGTGTAGGTCGCTCCTTGTCCTCTTGCAAGGAGTAATCGGTCGCTCCCTGCAAGAATGCAGGGTGCGACCAGTTATGTTACTCCCTTTTTAGGCTTAGTTTCGTGAGATAATATTGAACCCCCGATTCTTCGCAGTTCAACCTCGAGAATATTTTCATCATCGACATGGAGATGTTATCCAAACTACCCTTTGATCTTATCTCTATTATCCTATAAATAATGGGGGTCTCTCATGGGAAAGGGGGAGGAAAAGAGAAAGTAAGTTTATACTGGCGGATTAATAATAGGATCTTGGGCAAGGAATTTGGTTGGAGCTTCATCAATATATCATATTGTAAGTTGTAAACTGCTCCATTTGATCAATAGAAGATGTACAAGATGTTTCCCTCTACTTGGATGTGTATGTAATTGCTATGTTTCCTTGTGGAGAAATTAATGTTTTCATGTGTTATGATACATTATTAGATCCATCATTAATTTATGCATGATTAGTTGGATCTTTTGAAGGTTTTTTTTGTCTCTATGTGTGTATATTTGAGATGGTAAGGGTGAAGGACATATTCGTGGAAACTAGCAGCTAAGGAGTGTGAAGGAATCACCATCAGATTATTGGGTAAGCCTTCCATTTCAGTAGATCCTTTTCATGTATAGCGTAGATCTAGAAAATTCTATAGATTACATCTCTATTTTGTATTAGGTCTAGGAAGAGCCTAAGGGAGGTAACTCCTATAGGGTGAAAATATCCTACAACAATATGTCTAGATAGAAACTAGGTCAGAGACCTCAACATTTCAAAACAAGATTTGATGACATTGTTTATTGACCGTAGAACTGGAACACAACCTCTAATCACAAAGAAACACTTTTTCATGGAGCAGTGCACCTACCAACCTTTTGTAGACAACTGGATGGATATGTGGTTCATAATTTTTGGTAAACCTCCTTGCAATAATAGGGATGTCCCTTTGTATTTCCTTAGGAAATTGTAGTTTATGTTAGGTCACCATGTCAACTTCTTTGAAATTGGTGAACTCCAAGGGGTGGGTCATGGGTCTGAATAGGATTGAAAAAATGAAGGCATGACCCATTGCTAAGTCCTTATCCTCCTAGGTAGAGGCCTAACCCCCCTACCCAACATCCTCCTATATCATAAAATATTAACCAGACCTAGTTTTTCGTTTCCACCTTGAATCGTATCCTAATGCAGCATAGCACCTTCATAGAATTATCTTGCCAGGAGGGACCTTCGAACGATATTGAGGGAGGGGTTGGGCCTTTAGGACTTGTAATAGAACCTGGCCAAGAGAGGCTACATGGACACACTATGCGTTCCCTGTTGGGTATGTGTTATATTCTTTGCTTGTGTGTGTGTGGGCGCGTCAAATTCGACAATTGCATTTGACGATTCCTCTAGTAGTGATCTTTGTGTCGTGTGTGTCGGGCGCTTTCCTAGGGGGGTCCCAGGGGGGGTGGGTATGCCACCCCTAGTTACGCGTAATGTTTGGCACCGGGCGATAGGCCGGGGCAGTGCCCCAAAATTTTTGTTTTGGGCGGTTTTTGCTATTTTTAGCGGTTTACTAAATTAATCCTGGATTAAGGGATTAGGGTTTTGGTATCTACAGAATAGCTAAAAACATTGTATATATTGTATAGTGAATGGTGAAATTTGATATAATGAATATAAGAAAGGTTTTTCCGGTTGAGGGTTTCCGATATAAAATCTCTGTGTACTTTGTGTATGAGCCATTGATTAAATTCTGTTTTTCTTAAGAATCTATATGAATTGCTTTACTTCACAGGTTTAAAACTTGCATTTGGTATCAGAGCTCGTTTTTAGCTTCAGAGGGATGCCTTTGTTGTTGAGGTTTTGGCTCGCTCTTGATAGATCAAGTTTATCTCGGGTCTGTGATAAACCTGGGTTTAGTGGGAGATTTTGCAATGGTTATTCAAGTGTAGAAAGAGGAATGATGAGATATTCTAGAATCGAGATAAAGAAGTTCAATGGTAAAACTTTGAGCTATGGAAGATCAAGATGGAGGACCTTCTTGTAGACAAAGAAAAATGGATCTTTGTTGATCCTGGTACACAGTCTACTGGTACACCGTCTACTAGCACACATGCTACTGGTACACAACCTACTAGTACACAAACTACTAGTACACCATCTGTTGGTATGTCGAAGGAATATTGGGAGAAGTTGGACAGAAGAGCAAGGAGTATTATTTGACTCTGCCTGGCAGATTCGGTGTTGTTGAATGTCTCGAGAGAATCTACAACCAAGGAACTATGGGATAAGTTGGGGAATTTGTATCAATCAAAGTCCCTGGTAAACAAGTTGTTTCTTCAAAAGAAGATGTATCATCTTAGGATGGAAGATGGAGATTATGTGACAGAACATCTAAATTCCTTTAATACTCTGGTAAGTCAACTTGTCTCTGTTAATATTACGATTGCAGAAGAAGATAAGTGTATTACTTTGTTATGTTCTTTTCCAGACTCTTGGGATAATCTGGTTGTAGCAATTGGTAGTACCACTCAATCTACATTGAAGTATGAGGATGTAGTTTCATCCTTGTTATCTGAAGAGATGAGGCGAAAAATCATGGATAATCATAGCACAGATACTTTATTTGTAAGAGGTTGTACCCAAGACAAGAA
The DNA here is from genome assembly GCA_032191745.1 of Picea mariana. Classification (NCBI taxonomy): domain Eukaryota; kingdom Viridiplantae; phylum Streptophyta; class Pinopsida; order Pinales; family Pinaceae; genus Picea; species Picea mariana. The sequence continues at coordinate 23,904 of JASDQU011248936.1, forward strand.
TCCTCGTAAGCCTTCGGGGGGGGGTGATCTAAATCTACAGGTAGATCTAAGTCTCCAGGAAAATATTTGAGAAAATGATGGAAGTGTGGTAAAACAGGGCATTATAAGAAATATTGCAAGTCTAAGAAGGTTGATAAACCAAAGGGATCTGATAGTACCTCTTCCACAGAGGCGAAAACCTCCACTGAAGAAGGAGGTGATGTTTACCTGGCATCTACAAGTACACATGCAGATTATGATGTATGGTTGATCGACTTAGGTGCGTCATACCATATGACTCCTCACAGGGAGTGGTTCTTTGAATATGAAAAATACGATGGTGGTGATGTATTCCTAGGAGATGACTCGATATCCAAAATATTGGGACGTGGAAGGGTTAAGTTGCTGCTAAAAGATGGAAGGATTAGAACTCTCCCTGGGGTTCTGCACATTCCAAAACTTGTTAGGAGCCTAATATCTGTAAGTAAGTTGGATGATGCAGGAGTGGATACTATATTTGGAAAGAACACTTGAAAGATGGTACGAGGAGCAATGGTGTTTATGAGGGGAGTTCAGTGTGGAACTCTGTACAAGTTGTTGGGAAGGACTTATACTAATGGGTGTAACATTTTTGTTGTCCCTAAGCAGAGAAATGAAGGAGATAAGACCAATACTGTCCCAGAAAACAAGACCTTGATGTGGCATCAAAGACTGGGGCATATTGGAGAAAAGGGCCTTCGAACACTACATGGTAAAGGTATGGTTGAATGTATGTCTAATTTCACTCTGGATTTTGATTTCTGTGAACATTTCATATATGGTAAACATAGTCGAGTAAGATTCCCATCTGGTGCTACAAGAGCAAAGGGGGTCTTAGAGTTGATACATAGTGATGTGTTTAGACCTGTTCCTCTTCCATCCCTATGTAAATCTGTGTATTATGTTTCATTCATAGATTATTTTTCAAGGAACACATGGATTTATTTTCTTAGAAATAAATATGAGGTATTTGATAAATTTAAAGAGTTTAAGGCGCTAGTAGAAAAATAGACAGAGAAGAAAATAAAGGTATTGAGAACAGATAATGGTGGAGAATTCTGCGGAATTGAATTCAAAGAATTCTATAAGAAGTGTGGTATAGCAAGGCAGAAAACTACTCCATACACTCCTCAGCAGAATGGAGTTGCAGAAAGGATGAACAAGACACTGATGGATAAAGCAAGGAGCATGCTCAGCAATGTTGGGTTAGGACAAGAATTCTGGGCAGAGGCAGTGGGTACAATATGTTACCTGGTCAATAAATCACCTTCATCAACGTTGGATGATAAAACTCCACATGAGGTATGGTCTGGAAAGAAACACTCTCTTCAACATCTTAGATTGTTTGGTTGTGATGCTTATGTACATGTTCCAAAGAAAAATAGGAATAAGTTGGATAAAAAGGATGAAAAGTGTATCTTTATTGGTTATAAAGATGGTGTGAAAGGTTATAAGCTTTGGAACCCAAAAATGAAGAAGAATGTTTACAGTCGAGATGTTGTTTTCAGAGAGGTAAAAGATGTGTCCAAAAAGGAATTCCTACCAACTCAAGATGAACTTGAGAAAATAGATCTTGAGTTGGATGATGCAAAATTTGAATCATCTGAAGAAGAGGAAATAGAAGAAGAAGAAAAAGAAGAATAAGAAGAAGAAGAAGAAGAAGAACCTCATACCCCAGTATTGAGGAGATCAGTGAGAGATAAAAGGCAACCAAAAAGGTATAGTCCACCTGTTTTCCATTCCAATTTTGCTTTATCTATTATTGATGATGATCCCAGAACTGTCAGGGAAGCAGTGAATTTAGAGGATAGTAAACTCTGGAAGAAGGCCATGGTTGAAGAAATGGATGCCTTGGATAAGAATGAGGCATGGGATATAGTTGAGTTTCCAGTTGGAAGAAAATCTGTTGGTAGAAAATGGTTGTTTAAGAAGAAGTTTAATGCACAAGGTAAAGTGGAGAAATACAAAGCTCGATTAGTAGCAAAAGGTTATTCCCAGGTAGAGTGAATTGACTTTGGTGAGATTTTTTCTCCTGTTTCTAAGTTAACTTCTATTAGATTTCTTTTATCTATTGCTGCTGCTTTTGATCTTGAAGTGGAACAGATGGATGTGAAGACAACATTCCTACATGGGGATCTAGAAGAAGAAATCTACATGAAGCAACCAGAAGGCTTTGTAGTGAAGGGAAAGAAAGAGTTGTTCTGTAAGTTAAAGAAGTCACTATATGGTCTGAAGCAATCACCTAGGATGTGGTACCAAAATTTTGACACATACATCCTTGGATTGGTATTTGTAAGAAGCAGGGCTGATCAATGTGTATATTCCAAGCATGTTAGTAATCACTTCATTTATGTAGTGTTGTATGTTGATGACATATTGTTGGTAGGAAATAACATGGATGTTATTAAGGAGGTGAAATCACAACTATCCTCCAAATTTGACATGAACGATCTCGGTGCTGCTAAATTCATTCTAGGAATGGAGATTAAAAGAGATCGTGCAAATAGGAAACTCTAGTTGAATCAGAGAAAATATGTTGAGATGATATTGTAGAAGTTTAATATGCATGGAAGTAAACCGGTCAAGGATCCTATTCCTATAGGTGTAAATTTATCTGCAGATTAGTGTCCCAAGGCATAGGAAGAAGAAGAGGACATGTCTCATGTTCTGTATGCCAGTGCAATTGGCAGTTTGATGTATGCAATGGTTTGTACTAGACCAGACATTGCACATGCAGTGGGAGTTTTGAGCAGGTATATGTCAAAACCATGGAAAGAGCATTGGATAGCAGTAAAGAGGGTCTTTAGGTATCTTTGTGGCACTACCAGTTATGGATTGTGCTACCAAGGAAGACCAGGATTGGACAGAGTGGTGGATATACATGGCTTTGTTGATGTAGACTGGGTTGGAGATCTGGATCGTAGAAGATCTACAAGTGGGTATGTGTTTAACATATTTGGAGGAGCAATCAGTTGGATGAGAAAAAGACAGGCTGTAGTGGCACTCTCAAATATAGACCTGAATACATGGCATCCACTCATGCAAGAAAGGAAGCAGTATGGTTACAAATATTGTGTTCAGGTATTGGGTTGGTACAACAAGCAGTGAGATTATATTGTGATAGTCAGAGTGAAATCTTCCTGGCAAAGAACTCATNAGAGACATGGTTGAGGAAAAGAAGGTGTTGCTGGAAAAGGTTGACACTTTGAAGAATGTTGCAGATTCATTGACTAAGTTTGTGAGAACAGAAAAGTTCTCCTAGTGTAGAGTAACAATGGGCATTGTTGCCCTGGATTGTTGACTATATAATCCCCTAGATCCCTGGATGCAAAGAAAACAACAAGTGAGAGAATGTTTGGTATGTGTTATATTCTTTGCATGTGTGTGTGTGGGCGCGTCAGATTCGACAACTGCGTCTGACGATCCCTCTAGTACTGCTCTTTGTGTCATGTGAGCTGAGCACTTTCCTAGGGGGGTCTCAGGGGGGGGGCAGATCTTCCCCCCTGGTTACGCACAACGTTCGACACCGGGCAGTAGGCCATGATTGACGGGGTTCGAGGCAGCCCCATTTTTAGCTATTTAGCCATTTAGCAGATTTTGCTATTTTTAGTGGTTTACTAAATTAATCCTGGATTAAGGGATTAGGGTTTTGGTATCTATGAAATATCTAAAAACATTGTATATATTGTATGGTGAATGGTGAAATTTGATATAATTAATATAAGAAAGGTTTTCCCGGTTGAGGGTTTCCGGTATAAAATATTTGTGTACTCTGTGTATGAGCCATTGATTAAATTCTATTTTTCTTAAGAATCTATATGCATTGCTTTACTTCACAGGTTTAAAACTTACATGGGGTTATGGGCACACCATGCCCATAGGACTTGTAATAGAGTTTGTCCAAGAGAGGCCGCATGGACACACTATGCATTCCCATCCTAGTTCATGTGACCCTCATAGATGCATGAGTTGTGGAGATACTTTCTATGGGATGATGGATGCCACTAAACATGACAAGTTCATGGGGGAGTTTTGTACCATAATCATATCTATGTTCTTCCTTCATAATATATATAGTTTATTGTATAATTATTTTTCTATATCTAATTATATCACATGTGTAGTTGGTACAATCATATAACAAACCTTCAACACTTGCATATGTATCAATGATAGTTTCCACCATTGATGCAACAATAGTAGTAGCATGCTTGTTTGGTGTACCTAACCTTTCATTTTCTCTTCCTTCATTGACCTTTTCTATGGGTTTCTCTTTCCTCGATGACTTTATTGATCGGTTACATTTGTTCCCCGTGTTCATAGGGATTGACAACAAGAAATAGACAAATATTTTGTCAATTTTCACATGAATCACCAATACACACGAGACACAATTTCAGTTATGTAATCTTGTTATCATCAAAAATATCGAGAAAAAAACCAACTCTCCTGGCCAATATAATATCACCAAATTCGAGGACAACCTTGTCCTCCAAATTCACATAAACTGAGAACAAACTTGTTCTCCAATAACCATACAAATAAGAAAAGAAAACCTCAACAATATCTCGAAACATCCTCTGCACATGAAATTGTTGTAGACCACCTGTATGACATGTTGACATTGAATGTTAACTTGTACAGATTTGTACTTACCCAGAAACTCAGATATGCAATTCACCAATTCAAAACCCACGAAATACATTGTTTGTTCCACTGCAAAATTCATATACCCTATACGTGATTTGTCCTTCTGCAACCCACATATATACGTGCTTCCTCCTCCTACAAATCGTGTATGGTATGAAATGTTTTCTCACACGTGCAAACTTCTTCACTCCTCTGTCTTGGGCCAGATTCGCCACCTTGTAAACTTCCCCTTTACTGAGATCGACAATCCTCCTAGCACAAGTGCAAACTCACTTATGGTAGCTCCATCATGTCACCACTCACTCCACATGATCTCCACAATATGAAATGTCATAATGACCTCTATCCTTTATATACAATCCTTAGGGGTCACCTTAGAATCCCCTCCACAAGTCAACATCAAATTAGGATTTCCTTGTGGGTGTGAAGCCCCAACACAAGCCCACAAATCCCATCATCAAACCCATGAATCCCCCACTCAAATCAAAGGGGGTTTTCACCAAACCGAAAGTGAGATGTGGTTCTCACGATGATTCCCACATGCCAAACACCTATGTTCATGTGAGAATACCTACCCGAAGCTACAAAAATCGACACTCCCTCTTAGTGAGGGAGGTATTCTCACCACACTCCACAAGTAGGAATGCCTCTCGATGCTACCAAATCATCAACACTCCCTCTTAGCAAGAGAGGCATTCCATCCTCCACCATCACCTGGGAGTAGCTCTGTCTCTCGTACTATATTCTCTACCACATTTGTTTTCCAATCCATCTAATTGGTTTCTCCCTCTATCACTGAAGCAAATCTTGTTGTCTCACATGATCCCATCTTGAAAGACATCTTGCTCCTAGAATCCTCCTTCCTTTGAACCTCCTATCTGTTCATCTCAACCCATGACACCTACCTGAAAATACTAGAAGATGCCTCTCTCCCATTTGGACCTGAAGGTTGGTTCCCAAAGAGTGAATGAATTTCCATTTGAGATAGTACTATTAGTGGGGCCACCTACCCCACCACTCGTGGAGCTACCTGCTCCCTATTTTCCTATGATACTAGTGGGGAAACCTTCCTCACCATTGATGGAGAAACCTACTCCTCCTCATATATCTCTATGCTCCTACTGACCAAAACATGGATAGGTTTCACCGCTCTAACTCCAAGAACCATTGTTGATCTGAAGTTATATCCTCTAGGCATAAAAAACACCTATCTAACTCAAAATAATGTGTGGTATCCCTTTCTCTCAATATTTGAGATTGCGAGAACACTCCTCCTGAGTAATGG
>JASDQU011248938.1:1843-15921 GCA_032191745.1 Picea mariana
CCACCCTAAATGCATTCTCCAATGATTTGGGTTCCCAAAGGCAAACCTCATGTTGAATGTTATCTCTTAAAGTTCCTATGAATACATCAATCAAGTGCTCATCTGGACTGTTACCTTTATATTCAATCTTTGGAAGTTCTCAATGTGCTCTGTAACTGAACCCTTTTGCTTGAGATTTATCGATTGGCTAAAGAAGGTATTGCTCCTTGTATCTTCATAGTGTGCTATCATTTTTTCCGTGAAAATTGTCCAAGTGACGAGTGATTTGCGAGAACAAAGCCATCTATACCATACAAATTAATTGGGTTCTAAATATAAATAAGCAATTCATACCTTTTGTGTATGTGGCACATTATGTAGATCAAATAATTGCTCCATCTGAAGTATCCATGTGATAGGGTCCTTGCCATCAAATTTCCTCATATCAATCTTAGGAACGTGGTTGGTCTTCAACCCAAAGTAAGAGTTTCTCCACTACGCATTTCTTCATCTTCATCAAGAGTCCAAGTAGGATTGTTTGGGGGCTTATTTGGTGTAGAGGTTCCCTTTTTTGGTGGCATGTTGGCCAAGTATCACTTGAAACCTTGATTTTGAGGTGGTTTTGCGAGACAATATTCCTTTTATTGTATCTCCAAAATTTCATCCCTTCTGAGTATGCAATTTTCTTTTTTGTATATCTCTCTGATATTTATTCTCTTCAATTCCATAGGTTTGATCAAAATTGGATGTGCCAAGTGGAATTTACAATAACTTCCCCACAACTTGCTGATTTTTATCCTTTCCAGGAGATCTCACTTGTATAGTGTGCCCTGCACAAAATAATTGATATAAAATTCTGAAACACGTACTAGAACTACTACGGTTTGTTCACTATCCAATGCAACTGGTCTCACTCAATTTGGATACTCTAGGAAGAAGTTATGATTTTTTTACCCGGAACACCTGCTTGAGACTAGTCAATAGGACTAGTCAGATACCCTATCTTCCACAGGGTGTATCTACAAATGTAAGATTACCCATAAGCTGAAATTGTTACCACAGATACCTTACTAATTTTTGTGAATATCCTCTAGAGTCTGGGTTTGAAACGTTACATAAATTTTTTTATAGTGAAAATTCCACAATGCCTCAATTCAATATGATTCCAAAACCCTATCTTAGAAAGGATGTATCTCCGAAAGTATAATGACTCAGGAGCTGAAATTTTAACCCAACGTACCTTGATCTGTCTACTAAATATCCTCCAAGACGTTCCTTCTGAATCATTGTAGAAAAACATTTATAGCGAAAATTCCAAGGTGTCTCAGATGTAGCAGCGAAACCCCAAGACCTTGAGCTCTGATACCATATGTTAGGAACCTAATATCAATATAGCATAGAAAAATCTCAGAATAAGTAGTCAATGCCTTGCAAAAGAGATAAATTCAGATAATAAGCCTCTTCGAGGGGGCAACCTCCTTATGCCCACATAAATGTTCAATTACAAGATGATTCCAAATGAAAATGTCTCCTTGGTATATATAGGAGACTAGGAGGTATAATTGCAACTAATGGAACAAAGCCAACATAAATAAAATAACATTACTAATATAATATGCCCCAATTAAGGGGTAACGAGCCACTATTTAGGGCTTAACACGAAGCCACCCCCGAACACCTTAACCTTGACAGAGAATAATTCCGGAAGCAAACCTTAGGCCTAATAGACAATCAAGGTAGCATATCACTCTCCATAGCTAGTGTACCAAGCAGAAAGTCCAAACTATAACCAAGAGAAAGTCCAAGCGTACAACTGAAAATACAAGTTGTAGTAGCTGCAACTGCAACTACTCTCTAGACTTGCGCACTTACTAAATTTCTGCAGTTGCGAGTTGTGTGTGTCCAAATGAGCTCTGGCATCCTGTATTTATACTGCTCTTTCTTAGCTTTCTGGGCCGACTTATCTTTCTGGAGGCTAAAAACTCAATATTAATTATTTTCTTTAGCCGACTTGTCTTCTAGGGTTATGTTCAATGCTTTAGGGTTTCTTCTTGCTTCCCGAAATATTCTAGTCTTGTCAGGGTTACACATGGAGGTTTAATACCTCCCGCAACTACCATAATATCAACACTCCCTCATAGTTAGGGAGGTATTTAAAGGTAATGGTCTTGAACACAAACCTACCATTCAACTGATAGCATCATCATAGCCACACAAGCTATTTCATGATCAAATCACAAGCACCATCATCACTATCAATATTATCTGATAGCATCAATTGTATCATCTCTCAAAGCCATACTCCATCTGAGTAATCAAGCATGATGCTAAATAAGTCACTCACTCCACATAGTGATACAAGAACCATTCTTCTAATCCAAACATATGTCCTAGAAGAATAACTATTCCAACAGATGCTGGAAGCCACGCCATGGGCTACAAGGACTATTAATCTAATCCAAATATACGTCCTAGAAGAATAAATGTCCTAGACCATTTTCTGACTGGAGAATGTCTCTCCACACCACTGATAGTATTCATGGCAATCAGAACAATTCCATTTAGTAAAACACAACTGTGTCTATCCATAATAGTACACAACTATTATCCAACGGTACACAACCACACCAAGTAGTACATGACTACTTAATCAGTGGCTCATAGTCACAACCAGTGGAACACATCCACCACAATAGCATACATCTACTGTCCAGCGACATACAGTCTCCACAACAATCATATCATCTGATATCAACTTGCATAAAACAATATCATGATATAAATTGAGTCATTTGGGCCATTCTTTCACACACATCTGTGAGATCTAGAAGAGCATCTGCCCTCAGAAGGTAAAACATCAGCCATGGGCTATATGGACTCTTCTTCTCAAGCATAGAAGAATAACTGTCCCTGATTTTTGAGCTTAGACCATTCACCTAACTGGGCCATTCCTTTGACACTAATCATAATGCAACCTGGAGAGAATGAGTCTGCCCTAGGGAATGCCTGTCCCTGATTGTTGAACCTGGACCATTCACCTAACTGGGCCATTCCTCTGGCACTAATCATAGTGCAACCTAGAGAGAATGAGTTTTCCCTAGGGAATGACTGTTTGATTTCCTAATGGAAATGACTGTCCTGCACCAACCTCCAAAACAAACCATTCTTCGAAACTGTTTACAACTGTGAACTTCGAAATAACGGCTGTCTGACGAGGCAAACCATTCTATTTGGCCACTACTCGGAGTGACTGCCAAGAAGAATGACTATCCTAGACCATTCCCCCACATTGGACACAAGGGGAATCACTGTCTATGGTACATCAACAATCTATCGAACCATTTTCATTACAAAAATGACTGTCCAATCTGGACCATTTTCCGAACTAGAAAATGTCTGTCTGTTAGAAATATCAAACCACTTTCCGAACTGGAAATGAACTACTCATCCTGGACCATTTTTCGAACTGAAAAATTATTGTCCATAAATCAATAACATATCAGTGCTCCCTCCCAACCTGGGGGTAATCTCTTCCTTTTTCAATAAGGAAGTTGTCTCCACGAGCCCCAACTTGTTTCTTAAGTACACAAATTTTTTATCTTGGACAAAGGCTTTAACAAAATATCACTTATCTGCTCATTGATGGAGATATACTCGAGAATCACTTCTCTCTTCTGGAATTTATCACAGAGAATATAATGCTTGATCTCAATGTACTTCGGTTTGTCACGGAACATTGGTTTTCTCTGAAGACTTCACATAGCTTTGATCATTAAAATATATCATGGTTGAACTCGGTACCTATGTTTCCTGCTAGCTCATGACATCGTGACAAATTTCGAACTGAAACATATCCAAGTATCACTTTTTCTGTCATCATGAGAGTTTGTCATGGATTAGCAATCCATCATCCCAAACTTCCGAGTAACCACTCTGATACATTATTTCTATCATAGAATGTTTTCACCATGCTTCTGTTGTATATAAGATACTCTGCATCAAGTTGTTTGAATCCATACAAGGTCTTCTTATATCTGCATACACGGGTCTCTTTATGGTATAAGCTTCTTTCTCAAGTTGTTTTATTTGGGAAGAACAATCTTTTATATGTAAATTCCAATCCATGGATACTGCAAGAGGTATATTTGGTTTATTGGAATGAGTTGTCGTCATAGTCTTTTTCCCTTCTTTTGGAAGAACTTCTGAATCTCGCAATGCTTCCATTCATAAGTCTTTTTCACATTTTCTTACATACATTGTTCTTTATCATAACTTCCATTTCTTCTTCTTGATTACTTCTAGTGGGTTCAAACCAAGCTGATAGTCTTTGTGATTCTCGGTATACTAACTGGTTGTTTTGGCTTTTTCTTTCTTTCTTGGAATCTTCATGTTCTTCCTCATGTTTCTCTTTAGCTCTTGGGTCCATGGATTCTTCTATAGATTCCATGCCCTAAAGATTCCAACTTCTTCCTTTCATCATAGGATTATGGATGTAGATGGACAACCAAGGATACTTTAAGGCTTCTTTTCGAAGAAAACTTCTTCTAAAGTCAAACTGAACACGTGTTGCTTATCATGGCTACTATTTTCAATGGGAACATAGACATATACTTCATAATCCTTAATGGATCATATAATTTAGGATTAAATCCCTCCTAATCCTTGCTTCATGCATGAATGCATGCTCTTCTTTTGGAATTTTGTAATCAACTCTCTCTATCTAAGAGAGTCCACGCTTCCGCTTGCATCCTTATTTCTTTCTGCAAATTGTCACAAGTCTTTTTCTAGTTTCCTCTTGATTGCTGACTTCTTTCTGTTTTGACTTCTTCTGGGTCTCTTCAAGTTTGATTTTTATTTCTTCTTATCTGGCAGTTGTTACTTATATAATAACTTCCACATGAATTGTTACCAAAGATTGTCAACATACTTCATCTTTTTCATGTGTATTGCTTGACTTGTAGTCATTGTGATAGGAATCCTTATCTTGTTATTCTTCCATAGGTATTGTTTCACTAACCATCTTTTCTTCTAAGAAATAGATATGCATGATATGTACATGAACTATGTAAACATGGTATGTACAATAACTATGAAGAATATTGTTACCTTGATTTTGAAGAAGTCTGTTTTACCCTTCTTGGCTTTCTTTGAGGGTTCCCTTTCTTCGACAATTGTTGCTTCCTCTGTTTCCTTCCTTTTCTTTAACTCAGGGCAATGGTTTTGGATAGTTGAAGCATTGTATCTTTGACATATCCTTTTCTTGATTTGGTTTTTTCTTTCTTATTTATGAAATTCTTGAACTATGTTGTGAACTTGATCATCATATTTCTTTTGGGATACTCCTTTCTTGTGTTCATGCTTGTGGAAAATGCATCCCATGTCTTGGGAAGACCATTGAGTACTATATTTACCAATTCCTTTTCTGAAATGATTTCTTCAATAACTTGTAGTTGATATCTTAATTGAGATATTCTTACAAGGTATGATGTTATGCTATAATCATCATTCATTTTCATGTCACATAGTTCATTTTTCAGACTCATTACTTGTCCAATGTTTCTGACTGAGAAGAGGTTAGTTAGGGCATCGTACATATTCTTGGATGAGTCAAGATGAGAGATGTAGGGTATCAGGTGGTATTTTATAGAGTCCACTATGATACTCATAGCATTGATTTCATTGTCCTTGAACTTCTCCATAACTGCAACGTTATGAGGTTCCTTCTCTTTTCCTTCTTCAAACTGTGGTTCCACGATCTTTCCTTTCACGATATCCAATACCTTATTCTTGGCAAGGATGAGGTCAATCCTTGTCTTCCATGCTATGAAGTTAGAAGCCCCTTCTAGCTTGTTTTTTGACTTCATAGAGTAAGTCATGACTGCTTTGACTTGGTCAACCTTTGACTTTGAATTGGTCAACCTTTGACTTTGACCAAAAACTCAAATTTGATGTCTTAGCTTGTTGAGTGTACTAGGAGGTGTGATAGGTTAGGGAGCACTAGGCTATCCAAAAATTAGGCCAATCTCTTCACTTAAGGTGCTTTAACAAGAGGGTTAGGGTTTTGTTTCTGCAACAAAACATTTCACTGCAACTGCAATTGTAACTGAGGAAATCCTCCCATTCTATCTTCCAATGGTTAGACTGTCAGAAGATAGTGTGGGCCCATAACCTGTTAGAAAATAGGTGTGCTCGTTTCACCATAGACAATATAGCAATATTGTCACCCAAGCATAAGCCGAAGCCACCCCCGAGCACCTTAACCTTGACAGAGAATAATTCTGGAAGCAAACCCTAGGCCTAATAGCCAATCAAGGTAGCATATCACTCTCCAGATCTAGTGTACCAAGTAGAAAGTCCAAACCATAACAGAGATAAATTCCAAGCCTAAAACCGAAAATACAAGTTGTAGTTGTTGCAGCTGCAACTACTCTCTAGACTTACGCACTCACTAAATTTCTGCAATGCGCACTAAATTTTTGTAGTTGCGAGCTGTGTGTGTCTAAATGAGCTTTGACATCTTGTATTTATACTGCGCTTTGTTAACGTTTTGGGCCGTCTTCACTTTTTGGAGGCTAAAAACTCAATATTAATTATTTTATTTAGCCGACTTGTCTTCTAGGTTTATGTTCAATGCTTTAGGGTTTCTTCTTGCTTCCCGAAATATTCTAGTCTAGTTAGGGTTATACATGGAGGTTTAATATCTCCCGCAACTACCATAATATCAACACCTGTCACCTTCTATATTTGATGAGTTACAAGGAGATTAGGGTGATTTGTCGATCTTGCATGAGGAATTTGGGATCTTGTACTACACTTGAAATTCACTAAATTCTAGAGATCTAGAAGTATCCCCTAACCTCCTCCATCAATATATAAAAGGAAGACATTCTAAGGGAGGAAGAGAGGAAGAATTGAGAAGCAAACTTATGATGTAGAGTTTAAGAGGAGATTTTCTTCAATTCAGTCTTCATATCAGGTTGGTCGTGCTTGTGTGAGGGCTAAGGAGGAGCTGAAGCAAGGATCTAGGAGATGCTTCAATCAGGGTTCAAGGTAAAAACTTGATTGATGTACTATTTTCTCCACATTAAATATAAATTTGTATAGTTTTCCCCTTCATTGCTGTTATATTCAATCATGCATGTTGATAAATGATAGATCTAATATTTCTTTGAATATATTAGATTAGATCTAGTATAGATTTGACATTCCTAGTGCTTGAAGGTTTGAGATAGGTATTTGTTGTTCTTTTTTGTGCAACAAGCATGTGGTAGGCGCTGGAACAAGAATTCTGGAGTTGCATCAGTCAGGGACAACCAATGAGTAGTAGCTATTTGTTTCTCTCTAGCATAGATTTGACATTTCTATTGCTTGAAAGTTTGAGATTTTTATTTGTTGCTCTCTTGTGTGCAAGGTGCAACCCCCATCAAAATATGAGAAATATAAGGCAAAAAAGTGTCTTAGCATGACATAATCATTAGGTCCTCCATGTGTCTCTAGGGTGGAAAATAACGCTATAACATATGCCTCGTAAGGTGTGAGGTTAGAAGAGGAACTTATGACCGAAACACATTATAATATTCATAAACTTGAGACAACGTAAGGAAGGTGTTGAGAGATCAAGGAACCAATGAGTACTTGCAATCGATTGTTAACCAATCATATATAGACCATCCTCGAGGTAGGCATACCCATGCTCGAAAGAGAAACAAAGCATGACTACCAACACAATATACTGTGGATCCATGAACTGATATTTAAGACCATGGCCACAAAAACATACACGGTGGATCCATGCCATCAAAAATATCATAGCCACGAGAAAATACAATGTGGATCTATGTCATAATATATATCAAAGTACTTATGCAATAATAATATACTCTATTGCAATTTGGGAGGGGTAGCATCACTGAGTGATGTACCCCCAAGCCCAAGTCTTCGTCCCAATATTGATGTACGATTCCACATCATGAGATTAGATGAATTGATGTCGAGCATGGTATAAACTATCTGATTATCGATTAATGATGAATACTGTTAACAGACGCGAGGGGACCCACCAATGATGAGAATGGACCCCAAAGTACCTAGTACAATCTAGCGAGTGTGAAATAGAGGATTTGATGTCGAACACTTGTAGAACCAATCGATCAAGAGTCAATGATGTAAACCCACTGTTGATTGCAAGGATGCCTACCATTAAGGACTACAAGCTCCAAACTATTAACTAGGTTCTAGATCCATCTTCTAGATAATGTATTGAAGTCGATAGGAAAAAAATCGTCGAAGGAGGACCTTAATGTATCCCCCATAAATCGACACGAAACATACATTGATAAATGTTGTGAAGAGATAGAATCACAAAGCACAATTAACACATGAATGGATGAATTAGATGGTCAACAAGACAACATATGGTTGAGTCAGGCTTACTTTCCTTGAACATATATCACGACACATTGAGGACTTGACAACATTGACTCAAGAGCACCACTGATATAGTGAGACAACACATAAAAACACTCTCCATAATGATTGGAAGAGTAACCAGTTGGAGGAGTATATGACTCATATTTTGATGGTACGACTCTTGGGAAAGCCATAACCCAATTGTAAGACAAAGGCACAAACATGTGCCATGTTCAAAGGCGATGCAATTAATGATTGCCACTTTTGAGAACACAGATTAATGGTAAAACCCCCCATCACTCTTTTTGTTTGAGTGTCTCGTTCATGGTTTTATGAGTGAAAAAGAAAGATACAAGTATGCTCAATAGTATCTTTTTCATATGGTTTTATGAGTCCAATAAAGAGTTAGAAGTTCACTCGATCATGGGTCTTTTTCATGGTTTAACGAGTGGCTCAACGACATGTTTCTATGTTCCAAGCGCATGGAATTGATCTATGCAAAATGAATGCAAATTGGTACTAGTAAGTGATGTCCACTCATGACAACGGTTCTCTCCATGGGTAAAGGGTCACAAAATGGAAGCAAGCTAATGCAAATGGAAATAGATCAAGTGTGGTTGTGATGGTGGTAAGCGAGATCAAAACAAAAAGTAGCACAACAATAGGCACCAGGACATAAGCGACAATATGCATGTGCAACCATAAAGTAACATAAAAAGATGAGAACCCCCTCAGGATATGGCCAAAACAAGGATGGAGAGAGAAGAATGAGTCTCAAATTTGAGTCATAGAGGGTTTAAAGGAGGGTTACCAAGCCTACAAAGAATCACATCATGGCCACTAGATGTAAATTAGGGTGCTAACTAGGATGCCCATGGAGGGTAGGCACTACCATGCAAGTTATGATGTGCAACAAGGAAAAACTAATGTTGCAGGCTGACGTGATCAAACCTAGGATTTTGTAATATACCGGTTATAAAAAGTATGCAGAACAGAAATAAAATGCTAGAAGTGGTAGAATAATAGCAATATAACCAAAACAATCACCACAATAACACTGAAATGATATAAGAATAACAACATAAATAACACTTTGATTCTGAGAGCAATGTTCATGGGCCTCTTCAAGGGGGAAACCTCCAGTCGAGCAGAGCTCTATTACAATAATATCCAAGCTAGGGTTCTCATACCCTCGACTCATATATATACTAAATATGTCTATCAAAAGAAGCATCTAGAGGAAGATCCTTCTAGAAGCAAAAGCTTCTATTAGGTCTTCTTACATTCGACTTATTCTATTTTATTGCAAGGCCTTATTAATGTTGACCTTTATTACATCCGAATATATTTTTCTACCTATGTGCGAGTTAGGACCCTAACATGTCCTCCCCCTTAAAAACAACATTTTCCTCAAGGCTTGAGATGTGGAAATTGTTGCAGAATGGTAGCTAGTTCCCAAGTGGCATTTGCTGGAGTTGTATCTTTCCACTGGACCAACACTTCCTTTATGGTTCTCTGACGCAGGCAACGCTCACGGTGGTCCAAAACTTCTTGTGGCTGTAGCCAAATGGATCCTTCTTCATCTAACTTAGGAAGGTTGGCTTGAATTTGGCACTTAGTTACAATCACCTTCTTTAAGCATGAAACATGAAAAACATGATGTAGCTTAGAATGATTGGGAAAAGCTAACTGATAGGCCACCTGTCCCACATGCTTGAGAATGGTATGAGGACCATAAAATTTGGGCACTAGCTTATGACAATGCTCGGCCTTGAGGGAATTTTTCTTGTAAGGTTGCAGTCGAAGAAACACCTGATCCCCTTCTACAAATTGACATTCAGAGTGACCTTGATCTTCTTGTTGCTTCATGTGATTCTGTGCCATGACCAAATTCTCTTTGAGGGTGCGAAGAATAGCCTCTCGAACTATAAGCATTTGGTCAATCGCCTGGACCTTCGAGACACCAGGTAAGTATGAGAGAACTGAAGGTGGATTTTTTTCATATACCTCTTCAAAAGGAGTCATGCGTGTAGCTGTATGGTATGAAGTGTTGTACCACCATTTAACTAGGGGTAACCATTGAGCCCACTGATTTTTTTTTTCTGAGGCAAAACACCTCAAATATGTTTCCAAACACTTGTTGAAAACTTCCATTTGACCATCAGTCTGGGGATGATAAGCTGTGCTGAGATGCAATTGGGTGCCTTGTAGCTTGAACAGTTCTTGCCAAAAATTGCTGGTGAAAGTTGGGTTGCGATAATAAACAATAGAATGCGTAATGCCATGAAGCTTGAAGACCTGATCCATGAAAAGTTGAGCCACCATGGATGCTGTAAATAGGTGTTGAAGAGAACAGAAATGAGAATACTTGGAAAGGCAATCAACAACCACCATGATGACTGATTTATTTCCCGATTTGGGTAAGCCTGTAATAAAATCCATAGAGATATCTCTCCAAATAACAGGTGGGATCAGAAATGATTGTAGTGTGCCTGGAAATTTGACTGTTTTTCCCTTGTTGTGTTGACACACATCACATTCATCAACAAAATTATGAATTTCTTGTTTCATACCATCCCAGAAAAAAGAACGTTTGACCCTGTCATAGGTTTTGGTAAACCCGGAGTGCCCAACAGTGGGTGTAGCATGAAGCTCAGAAAGTACCGTGGATTTAAGTTTTGATTGTTTACTTAAACACAAACGACCTTTGTATCGAAGCTCATCATGGAGCCAAGAGTACCCTGGGGACGCTGGAGCATTGGACTGCAATTTTTGGACCAGATGCAAACTTTTGGGATCGTGTAGCCATTCCTGGCGAACAGCTTCAAGCCAATCTGGTACAATGAAGGAAAGATAAAAAAGGGATCCGTCATCTTCATATTTTCGGGAAAGTGCAACTGCAACCACATTGTCTTTACCCTTCTTGTAAATGATCTCATAATCATATCCAAAGATCTTAGTCACCCATTTTTGTTTCTCCGGGGAGGAAATGCGTCGTTCTAGAAAATATTTGAGGCTTTGATGGTCTGTCTTAATTTGGAAGCGTTGCCCCAATAAATTAGGGCACCATAGATCAACAAAATGCAAAATAGCCAACATTTCCTTTTCATAGATGGATTTGACCAGATTTATTTCAGACAGTTGCTTGCTGGTAAAGGCCAAAGGCCAACCCTCTTGCATAAGGACAACACCAATTCATTTCCCTGAAGCATCACATTCCAAGACAAAGGTATTTGTGAAATCAGGAAGGGTCAGGACTGGAGTGGTGCACATGGACATCTTCAAGGTTTTAAAATCTTGAGAAGCCGCGGGAGTCCAAGTGAAAGAGTTCTTTTTTAGGAGTGCAGTGAGAGGTACTACAATCTTTCCATAATTCTTAAAAAACTTGCGATAATAACCTGTTAAGCCCAGAAATCCACGCAATATTTTGAGAGTCTTTGGGTGAGGCCAGTCTTGCATAGCTTCAATCTTTTTAGAATCCACCCTGATGCCGTCTTTGCCAACTAGATGACCCAAGTAATCGACTTCTGAGGCACCATTAGACAGTTTCAGGAAAAGTTGGTGCTGAGAGAGTAGATGGAGAATTCGATCCACATGAGCAAGATGGTCTGTCCAGGTTTTTCTATAGATGAGGATATCATCAAAGAAAACTAAGACAAAATTATGGAGAAAAGGATGAAAGACATGATTCATGAGGCTTTGGAAGGTGGAGGGGGCATTACACAAGCCAAAGGGCATGACCAAAAACTCATAGTGGCCCTCATGAGTTCTAAAGGCAGTCTTGGGAATGGTTTCCTCTTTCATACGTATTTGGTGGTAGCCAGAACGAAGATCAAGTTTAGTAAAGAACTAGGAGCCACTCAATTCATCCAAGAGGCCATCAATGAAAGGAATGAGAAATTTGTCTTTAATGGTAAGTTTGTTGAGGGAACAGAAGTCATGACACATTTGCCAAGAACCTTCTTTCTTCAGGACCATGACCGTAGGAGTAGAGTAGGGGCTCGTACTAGGGCGGATAATGCCTGCGTTAAGGAGTTCCTAGACCATTTTCTCAATTTCATTTTTTTGGGAAAAGGCGTGACGATACAGACAGATATTGGGAGGAAGGCTCCTTGGTACAAGGGGAATGGAATGATCATGAACACCATGGGAAGGAGGGAGTCCTTGGGGAGTGGAAAAGACCACTTGATGTTTAGAAAGGATGGATTGGAGCTCTTGTGACACCGAGGGTGTCTTTGTTTCTTATATGGCATGGAGTTGGGCAATAACACCAGAATGACCTTTTTTGAGCAACTTTTCCATGCGATGGGAACTAATAATTTCAGGTGAACCGAAGGTGATGCCTTGAAACTTATATTGTTGGCCCTCCTGGTCGAATTGCATGGTTAATTCCTTAAAATCCATGAGAATGGGACCCAAATTCCTTATCCATTCTGCACCCAACACAATGTCACAACTGCCCATGTCGATAGCAAACATATGAGATTTCAGGTGGTAGTCACCAATTTGGAGACACACATTTTCACAACGCTCTCCACATTTCATGGAGCCACCATAGGCAATCATGATTTAGAAATTATTGATTGCATGGATGTAGCAATGAGTTTCTTGGGTAATGCGGTGATGAATAAAATTATGGGTGCTTCCACTATCAACCAGAATGATGACCTTCCTATGCTTGATGTAACCGATTATCTTGAGGGTTTGGGGAATAGAGAAGCCAATGAGATCATTTAGGGAAATGACTAGTTCTACTTCGGGAGGGTCAGAGGGAGGGGTTATGTCAGTGGTTTCAGGTGACTCAGACACAAGGTGAGTTTTAACATCCTCTTCCGAAATATCCTCCGAGATGGCCATAAAAATATTTTGTTCCTTACACTTGTGGTCCGAGAAATATTTGTCATCACAATTATAACAAAGGCCTTTGAGTTGGCATTCAACCATTTCAGCCCTGGTCAATTTTTGGATCTTTAGTGGAGTGGAGGGAGTAGTGGGATTTACTAGTTTAGTGATTGGGATAAAGGAAGGTTTCTGGTTTTGAGAAGATACAACCTGTTGTTCTTATTTAGCTCTTTTAGTAGCCTCCACCCAACTCTGAGGCCGAGCCATGGGGACATGGGCCCAAATCTCATCCTTGAGGCCAATAATAAAACACTCTTGGAAAAAGGCATCAGACATGCCCTCTGTTTGAAAAGCCAGGTGCTCAAAAGCAACTATAAAGTGTTCTATTGTGCCGGATTGTTTCAACTTTTTCAAACTGCCCAAATGGTTGGTGTCAGTGTCAAAGTGTTCATAAATCCTTGCCACAAAGTGTTTCCAAGCAATATACCCTTGATGAGAAGTTTTTATCCATTGCCATCATTGCCAATGTTCTTGATCTAGATGGAGAACACCATACCAGAGTTTG
This sequence comes from Picea mariana, assembly GCA_032191745.1. Taxonomy (NCBI): domain Eukaryota; kingdom Viridiplantae; phylum Streptophyta; class Pinopsida; order Pinales; family Pinaceae; genus Picea; species Picea mariana. The sequence goes on from JASDQU011248938.1 coordinate 15,639, forward strand.
GCTAAGTCATCTGTAATGCCGTATAAAGAGAAATAATGTTTCATTTGGGTTACCCAACCAGTGGGATCCGAGCCATCAAATTTGGTCACATCCACCTGCGGAAGGCGTAGGTCACGTTGAAAGTGATGGTTATGGGAATGAGAGGAATTTTCAGCTTCAGTATGTGGAGGTGGGTCAAATAAAGGGTTATCTGTAGGGATATGCATCTTGGTGTAGAGCATCGAAACGACAGATTCAAACTAGGTAGTCAGGTTTTGTTTGATTTCCTCCATTGAGGACTGCA
>JASDQU011248939.1:0-21583 GCA_032191745.1 Picea mariana
ATGTTAAGCCCTAATATTGGCTCATTACCCCTTAATTGGGGCATATTATATTAGTAATGTTATTTTATTTATGTCGGCTTTAGGCCATTAGTTGTAATTATACCTCCTAGTCTCCTATATATACCAAGGAGACATTTTCATTTTGAATCATCTTGTAATTGAACATTTAAGTGGGTTAAAAGGAGGTTGCCCCCTCGAAGAGGCTTATTATCTGAAATTATCTCTTTTTCAAGGCGTTGAGTACTTTTTCTGAGGATTTTCTATGCTATATTGATATTTGGTTCTTAACAAAACCCCTGTGAGGGTAGGGACCAAAGTCATATTTAGAGGTCTGCGATGGGAACCATACAAAAAGACCCTGATAGTGAAATAAAACTGAAACTAATGATCTGGATCAACTTGCCACAAAATGATTCCACTTAGCTCTGCAAGATATTCTTTATCAGCCATGAAAATTAATTCATAAACCAACAAGAATACATAGACTATCAAAGATAAATTAAACACCTTTAAAGCAAGTTGTTGAATTGTATGATTTAGTTTTGAATCCTGCTACCTTCAATAATACCTTGTTGTCATCAAGAGGATTAGACTTTCTAGTAAACTCAGAAATGAATGAAAACTGAAGTTATCTCACTAACTAGAGAGAAAACCTTAATGTTGTAGTTCTCCTTCTAGTCTCCCCTTGTCTCTTCCTCTCACTGAACCTTTATTCTTTATCAATAAATTGAGGTATTTTAACTACTTTCTTTAGTTAAGTCAAATTAGCTTAACTAATTAGTTTGGGAAAAAATAATTAATAATAATATATAAATAAGGGTATTATTAATAATAACTAAATAGGTGGGACCCCTTGTGATACTCATCATTATCTTTGCCAATCATCAAATATAAAATAAAAAATTAATCATTTGGATCATATAACATCCTTGTAGTTCCCACAGATATCATTTAAGTTGAATATTTAAATATCAACAAAATTTAATACCATATCCCAAACAAAAAAATAATCCATCTTATCCACAAAAATATCCAAAATAAAGATTTTTGTACAAAATATGTTGAAAATCATTAAACGTTGTCTTCCCCACTGAATATCATAAAAAAAAACATTTAAAATCCATATTTTTTGCTCTCTGAGGCATATTTCCTCTTCTCACTGTTGTTTCCTCTTGAATTTTTTGGGGTAGCCCTTGGTTGGTTAGACCCTTGGGGTTGTATTTCATTGATCACATGGGAGAATTCATCTTTTAAGTGGAGACGTGAAGACACGGATTTATAAGACTATATGAATGAACTGGAGGGGGAGGTCGTTTCTTTTCCTTTGTCTTGCATAGGTTGTGGGATATCAATTTTTAATCTTTTGTTGGCATGTGAGGAATGTACTGGTGAAACAACATGATAAATTTGAGCATTGGGATTAACTGGTGGTGGTAAAGGAAATGACACAATGGGCCAACCACGGTGGTGAGAGATAGGATGGTGGAAAATTTCTTTCCAACCGTTATTAGCGAGGAGTTCAAGTTCCATTGACACGTGGAGGAATAGGAATGCCGAAAAAATTACGAGGAGGTTGAAATGGGGGTCTGTCAGGTCGGGTATGCTATATACCATGGCCAACCAAATTAAAAAACCCATCTTGAAACAGTTGGTTCAAATCTTGCGGATCAACATCAAAGTGAATAGAAAATTGAGGCCTCTTATGGCCTCGCTGCCAGTTACCTCTGCCTCTATTATTTCATCCATTACTGCCCCTTATGAAAAAACTCATTATGTCCCAATATTTAATCAGTAATGAGGTTATTCATAATCCATCCATGAAACTCAACTTAAATAGATCAATATTTCACTTTATTATTTACCACAAAACCCATGCAATTCATCCATAAAACTTTCATTAATTAATTTCCATATGAACATGGGATTGATAGGGTCATTGGAAGTATGGGGTGTTTGTATTGTGCGTAAAATGGTATCATGGAGGAGGAAAGATTCACGAATATTGTTCAAGCAATCAATAAAACAATCAAACTGTGTATACAACCATCTCCCAGAATACCAATCATCAATTAACTTCCACATCATATCTTTTATTTCCACACAAAATTTTCCTTAAAATGAGTAACAACAGAATAGGGAGTGTAAAAATGTAACTGGGATAATGAGGGGAGTGTATTTTGTGTAAAATGGTATGATGGAAAGGAATCCCATGGATATTTCTCTATCATATATCAAACAATGTCATTTCCAACATTAAAATTTAAACCCCTTTACTGTTTCAAAATTTAAACTCAACACTCTATTTCCAAAATTCTAGAACTAATATTTCACTTCAAGGTTGTTCATTTGCATCTAGAAGTTTCATTGCACAGGAATCATTTCATAATTTTTTTCCCAAGAAACATTCAAGAGTAATAACACAAATCACATATAATAGGGTCAAGGGAGACACAACATTCCAGCCATTACAATAATCACCACCAAAAGTGAAAGAAATGGACAGACTGTGGTCCACGGCATTATCACTAGTTTTAAAATCTCAACTAATAATTCAAATAATAATGCTTCTAAATTTCCTTTTCATTCTAGTTTTCAAGGCTCTTTCAATCCATATATATTTCATCCACAAAGGTACTCTTTTATTATAAAAATTGAACACCTCGAGCATGCTAACACAACAGGTCGTATATTTTTGCAACATTGTCATCACCTCAACTTTGCCACATGACATAATGTATAAAAGAAATATAAGTAGGATTAACATTATTTCTAACATCGCACAGTAAAAAATAATCAAAACCCATGACTAAAAGAGCACGAGCAATGCCTTTATTAAATGTTGGGTTGGCCACGCTTGCACCGTTAGATGAATATAGGGTTCGATATACCAATCAACAACAGTGATGAGGTATGGGAGGACGAGCAGACCAACAGTTTGAGGGTTTGGCCAAAGGAATGTCTTCAATGGTCTCGTTACCACCATTTGCTTCATTAACAACCTCATTCACAGAGATTATAAAAGGGTGTGGGCATGATAGCCATATAATTAGATGACAGACAGAGCCTAAAAAATCCCAAAGACCGTGAGCAATGGTACGATTTTTTATCAGACAGAGAGGAACCACCAAAGAAAACTAGAGACAAGGCAATTCCAAAAACTCCCACACAATATTTTATCCACAAGCAAAGCAACAAAGAAACTACATCTTTATCAATAGCAAGAGACACCCACATTTTCAATGTGAATAGTTCAAATACAAATGCCACAGAGATCAAAACTTCGCTAATAATCATACACAGTCAAAGTTTCCACATATCATAATTTTGGAAATGCACAGACAATGAGCAAACTCAAGAGTCAACTGTTGACTTAATTAAAGAGCAGAGCGAAATATTCATGGATGGAGTAGCAAGAAACCCCATACCTGTGTGTGAAAATTTCCAAGGAGAGTCAACCAAGTCTGTATGCTTATTCCACAGCTGAACAAAGCAGAGTAACAACAACCAACAAAAGACAAAATGCGAAATGTCTAGGGTTGTGGGCTCGAGGTAGTTTAGAGTGACATCCATTTACTGCACGTCATGTCTACCACTTACATGTTCATCCATAGCTAGTACGAGCAAGCTAACCATACAATGCACAACCCACTAAAAATTAATTGGAATCTTGATACACCACCATTTTCCTAAGTTTCAAACTTAACAAATGTGCCAACCTTTGTTTTAAAACTCCAATGTGACATATATCAAAACCTTGCTAGGGATACCGAGTCTCAACCTTTAGACCTACAATTCAAATAATGCGCGTAATCATTGTAGCATGGAATCAAGGTAATCACCACACCATATATCACATACAACTTGAAATATGGAGTTTAAATCTTTTATCAAACTAGATGCAACATAATAACACTTGTGAGGGTTATATAAAGACAACATCATTTCTCTTTTGATAACATCAGACATAACATCGTTTGATCAATTATTTCGACAATGACTTAAAATAAAATAAACTATAGAACTCATCTCGCAACCAAGTCATAAGCACATAAAACATAAGTGTCGTCTCTTCATCATAGTCACACAAGTCACGCAAGGGGTCCCACCTATTAGTATATTATTAAATATAATTAAATAATAAGGTGTTGCAACAATTTGCAAGAAGGTACCCTATGTTGCACTTTTGAGCATCAAAAAAATGGCTACTCCATAGGGAAATTTGTTTCCAACAGATTAAGAAATAATGTTTGTTTTTGCAGACCAGTGAACATAGATCAAAGAATTGTTGACCAGAATGATTATGCAACAGGGGGAAAAATATGGTTTAAGGGAAATAATGAGATGGGATTTGGGGAATAACTCATGAAAAGTGGTATGTATGAGGGGGTTTGGTTCTGTATGCATAACATTCGATCAGGCACAGTAAAAAGTGTTTCTTTGTGTTAAGGAATTTTTTTATGATATGCTCTTTTGAATCTTAGGACGGAGGCAAGAAATGTATAACATAAAATAGGGAAGAAGACTAAATCATCTATCTAATAATAGTACTGAAAGAAAAAATTATTTTCAACGATGTCTAAAAGGAGGAAATTGTGACCTCTTTGTAAACCTATTGTTATTGATCAACAATACTTATAGAATAACATCGTTGTGGCAAAAGTGATCCAAAATTTATTTTTGATAAACATAAAATAAAACAACAAAAAATGAAAATTAAATTGGACAAAGTGAAATAAAACGGTAAAACAAAAATCTATATACAACAGTGATTTCCACATGGTGTTTATCAATCAAGATGGTTCCACATAATGTTTCAAGTGGGAACCATTGGTACTATAAGAAAACAATCGCTCTTCCAAATCCTGTAAAAGGTGAGAGTTTGCTCCTAGGACAAAAGCAATTTTGAAAGGACCTAGCCATAATTTCTGAAATTCGAATGTCTTCCTCTATCAGCATGGGTTGAGTGCCAAAGTAATACCTTCCCATTTACCTAAAATTTGATAGCTTTTGTGTGTTTGTTAAAATATTTCTTTATAGTTTGCTTTCTTCTCTTTATGTTTTCCAAGGAAAAAATTATTTGTTCTTCTAAGGCTAATAGGGCATTTATTCTTTAAGGAACAATGAAAGAATTTAATTCTTCATTCTATAGCATCAGCCGTAGAGAAGAAATTTCCAACTCAGTATGCATAATGACTTCTTGACCATAAACAAGCTAAAAGGGGGTGCAACCTGTGCTTACCTTGGTAGTAGTGTGATCTTCCCAAAGGGCGTAAGTGAGGAGGGTGTGCCATTGGTGAGGCTTATCTTTGATGAGCCTCTTTATGATCCTAACCTGATTTTTGTTAGTTGGCTCATCTTGCCCATTTCCTTGAGGGTAATAAGCCGATGAGGTGAAATGTTTGACTTCCAACTTGACTAGAAATTGAGTCAATTTTGTGGAAATGAAAGCAGGACCATTGTCTGTAATAATTTCTAAAGGAATGCCAAATATGGAGAAGATATTAGTTTTTAGGAAAGAAATTACTTGTTCATCCTGTGCATGTCTAAGAGGGACAAATCTAGTCCACTTAGTGAAATAATCAGTGGCTATCAAAATAAAAATATGCCCTGCGGAAAACGAAGGATTAATAGGACCAATAAAGTCTAGGCCCCATTTTAAAAAAGCAAAATTCAAAAGGACAGGTTGTAAAGGCATGGCAGAAAGATGCTCTTTCCCAACGAATTTTTGGCACTTGTCACAAGATCTCGCAAATTTATGAGAATCTCAAAAAATTGAAGGCCAATAGTAATCGTTTCTTATCATTTTAAAAGCAGTAGCTTTAGTATAAAAGTCACCACCAACGTGAATAACAGAATCTGAAGATCCATGAGTTTCATGTAACAATTTATGTGCTTCCTCATCATTCACACATCGAAGTAATATACCATCATCAAACCTTCTGAACAAAAAGTTTCCTAAATTAATATACCTGGAAGATTCAAGGCAGAGTCTTCTCCTCTGATGAGGGTCTAAGTCATTTGTGCTTTTATGATATTGAAAGTAATACACCAGATTTTTATACCAGGGATGTTCAACAATAGAAAGGGTTTGATTCTCAATATAAAACAGTGTTGAAAGAAGATTATCATGTTCGTCAATTTCTTCACATGCTTCAACATGTTGATATAAGTGAAGGGATAAGTCTCATCCCTTAATTGTTTTCGAAGTCATGATGGTTAGATCATGCTCCTGAATCTTGGAAATCCAATTTGCAAGTTTTCATGAAAGATAAGTTTGTGAAAGCATAAACTTGACAGCAGGCAAAGGCACTTTTATCTGCGTATGTTTTCCTAGAATAAGGTGGTGAAATTTCTCTACATATTTAACAAGAGAAAAGGCATATTTCTCAATATAAGAGTACTTGAATTCATCATCTGATAAACTTTGGCTCATGTAAGCTACAGGTTTTTCATTATTCTAATCATCACATTGTAAGAGAATAGTAGAAACTACTTCCTTAGTGGCATTAGTGTATATGATAAAATATTTCTCAAAGTCTGGTTTCGCCAGAACTAGTGCGGAACTGATTGCCTTCTTAATCCTTACAAAAGCATTTTCAACGTCATCTATCCAAGAAAAAGAGCGATCCTGCTTAAGAATATTATGTATTGATTTAACCATTAAACAGAAATCAGGAACAAACCTGCGAACAAAGTTGATAGTTCCCATAAAGGCTTGAACCTCCTTTTTGGAAGTGGGGGCAGGAAGGTTCAAAATAGAAATAATTCTTTCGAGATCTATGCTTATTTCTGAATCAAAGACAATATGTCCAAGTTGTTTTCCCTTGGTGACACCAAAAATATATTTAGAAGGATTTAAAGAAATGCCAAATTTTCTGCATCACATAAGAACTTTTCTAAGATGACCAAAATGATCTAATCGATTCTTCGAATAAACTGCCAAATCATCAAGATATACTTGGATAATTTTACCGATCAGATCATCAAAATCTATTTTCATAGCTCTTTGGAAAGTGGCACCTGCATTAGACAAGCCAAAAGGCATGCGTTCATAAGCAAATGTGCCCCGGCGTGTAGTAAAGGTGGTTTGTATCTATTATTCCTTTTTACCTTGATTTGATTATATCCAGAGAAACCATCAAGTAAGGACATCATTTTTGACCCTGTGACCTATTGAAAAATCATTTACACATTAGGGAGAGGAAAATGATATTTTACGCTTGCTTTATTTAATGCGCAAAAATCAACACACAATCCAATCTGACCAGTTGTTTTCCTAACAGGAACCAAATTTGAAACCCACTCAGAATACTTAACTAGAAAGATTATACCAGCTTTCAAAAAAATTTCCAACTCCTTTCTAATAGTAGCTTCAAGCACGGGGTTAATGGGTCTTTGTTTTTGCCTAACTGGTTTTATCCCTTCCTTGATAGAAATGGCATTTTGTATGAGAGCATGATCAAAACCACAAAGATCCTCGTATGACCATGCAAAAACATCTTGAAATTCATGTAGTAGTTCTGTGAATTTCGCCTTTTCTTCGTCGGAACATTGGGCACCTAGTTTAACCATCTTTGGAGATTTGTATGTCCCAAGGTTCAAGGAAATGGTATCATCCACTTTCATTTTCGACTCCTCTTCCTTTTTTATCTTTTTTTTGCCTACATCACTCGATGAAAATGACCTCTCGAGAGGATTCAAGCCTTTTGGAAATTTGTTGTCTTCCATAGATATGATTTCCTTGGGCTTAAATGTTTCATTTTGTATGAAAGCATAGATGCCATCATCATTAGGGAAAACCTTCCATGATTATACATTATCAAGAATGTGAGGACGATATAAAGATTGAAAAGTACAATCATGCCTTTGAGGTAGAAGTTTTCGAGTAGGAGATGCCACAAATACAACTAACCTATCAACCATTGAATTAAGTTCCCTCTTAACATGAGTGATCTTAAATGATAATAGGTTTGAGATAAGCATCCAAACAACTTGGGTATAGAGTTTCATCAACTTATTGCTAGGAGAATAAATTTTATGCACAAGGTTCACAAGTTCATAATCACCAAAAACTATAAGGTATTCGCAACCGAGGTTATAAGATTTTTTTATGTCTAGCAGTAAGGCTTCAAACTCAGTGACATTGTTCATGCAAGAAAACTCTAACCTATAAGAAACATTGTTAATTTTACCTATAGGTGAGTATAAGATAATGCCAACTCCATTACCTTTGTTTGAGAATGAGCTATCAAAATGCATGTAGCACATACCATATTCCAAATCAATTTGTTCCAGAGTAGTGTTACCCTCATCAACAAAGATAGAGTACACCCCTAAGTATTCCTCAAGATAGTTTGCATTCGATTGAGGAATGCTCTCTATGTATGGTGAAATTATTCCTTCTCTTAGGACTATAACATTCTTTCCATTCCAAGGAACATATAAGTGTGTTCCATCAATTGAAAGATATCCACCTGTTAGGGATTGTCATTCTCTTCCTAAGATAATAGAATATTTTCTTACTGGCATGTCAATTACTTGGATGTTGATGGTTATCCTTATTTTGGGATGTGCACATAGAACTAAAGTTACATATTTGATTTCACCTATAGTTGATTGTTGCATACTTTTATAGGAGAGCATGCTCCTAGAATTTTCGTTAGTACATGATAAGACTAGCTCTTCCATGATTATTTTTGACATTATGTTATGTTACGAGGAAAATCTCTATATGGCTAGGGTAAACCACAACAGACATAAATGACTACAGAAATCAACACTATTCTCAAGTATGTTATATAAACAAATATGCTATCAAGACAAGATAAAAGGCCTACCTCGTCCAGAGGTTCGATGAAGTCCACCATTGAGCACTTGACCCAAAGCAATATACCTGCAACTAGTTCTCAACAACCAAGCAAAGCAAGAATATGGTGATAATATATGATGTTAGCACATTCAATAGCATAATCCATTAATATACATAACAAATACGCCGATGGAATAATAATTCAAATATTTGCAAGATATCAATTGGACAGGAAAATAGTATTTATATTAATATATGATCAGCAGAAGTGAAAAAGTTACAGACTTCTATGTAGGCATGGTTCGGAACCGAGAAACTAAGTTCCTTCCAGTTGGGCCTCCACCACTTCAATCCTCCACCAAAGGAAAGCTCATAGAAGAGAGAAAATGAAGTTCTCAATCAATAAGGGAAGAGATTGGGGGCTGAACACTATGTTCAGACTTAAAGGAAAAAGGGATGCAGACTCAATATGAAGTAAATAATTTCTCCAAAGTAACTTTGCTCTCAAAGTTGAAATATTTATCCTCTTTCCCATAGCTCGGAATTTGCCCATTTATAGCGTTCAAATGGAACTGAAGGGTCGATTCAGAACATTTCCAGTATATGAAAGGCCAAGGATCATTGATCTCCTATCATGACGTGGAAACCCGACACCATTTTTCATTTTTGGGCATAAATCCTTATGTACGCAGGCTGTAGTGGTGCAGCCTACGTATACGCATGTTGTATATTAGGAAAGATGCGTACATGTGGAAAAAATGTATTTTTTAACTCTGGAATTTAAAAAAAGGGATGAAAAGTCTGCATAGGGAAATGGAAAAAGGCCATCTGTGCAAGATTGCATAGGGTGAGACAAATATTTCTATAACAGATGCCCCCTAATGTGTGAGTTCAGAGGAATATCTGCGATGGCTGAAATACATTATATAAACCCAGAAGTGGAGTGATGGGGAACCAAGTGGAAGAACTAGTTGCTCATTACATTATGAACTGACTTTGCAAACATGGCTACCAGTTTGAATTACACTGCAGATCCATGTGAAAATATACCAAACAATTGTCTGTGGCCATGAGTAGGCAAATACAAGTGTGTTTACATGCCATAGGTTGTCATAGTCATGAACAAGGCCCAATAGAACCAATATATAAAAAAATATGAAGATATTTGTATACCATGGAGTACAATCTGATCGTCCATGATCACTGAAGTCATATAGGTATTGGTCCAATGAAAAAGAAGCAACAACTCAGGAAAGTTGTGGCCACATACTAATGTGTTCAAGTCTTCTACACAATTTGCTAAAGGTGCAAGTCTACATCATGTGAATAAAGGAGTTGAGTTCAAACACAATGAGACATCATTTGATTACTGTTCATTGAGGTATATCGTTAACAAACGTGAGACAACCTATCGATAACGAAAGTAGGTATCAAGGCACCAAGTACATTATTACAAGTGTCAATAAAGGAGTCGGGTTCGAACACTTGAAGAATCCATCGATCAAGAGACATTGATGTATTCCCAACTATCAATGGCGAGAGAACCTGCCACTAATGACTGCAAGCCTCAAGGTACTCATAAGACTCTAGGTCTCATTTCAAGAATAGATGATCTGAAGTCGATGGAAGGAGACCCGTTGAAAGGAGAGAATTAAGGCATCTCTCATCATTCAACACGAGGTACAAAGCAGGAGCTTCATTATGGGGAGGAAATCAGATGAAGAACATGTTCACGAACCAACAACCTTGTGTGTCTTTCACATGTGCCAAGTGCAAGTGGTACACAAAAAAGACCCTATGAATATCATCCAATGAGGAAAATTGCTGACAAAGGTGAGGAAACCACCAATAAGGCTAATAGCATCCAAGACACTGCACGGATCCCAATGTGTGAATATATTTCTTGCCATCAAACACAAGGGAAACCACCCAGTCAACGACCAATGATGAAATGTTGACTGTTGGGTTCAAGGTTACCTACCAATGATGAAAGCAGGACTAGGGTGCATGATAGGACTACAATATCATGTGATTATGAGACAGACTAAGGGTATGTCCGACATGAAAAGTCAAGAGTTCTGAGGAATGGCCAACACAGGTTGATAGACTTCCTTTGAACAAGAGCATGAGACATATGGAAGACTCCGACAACATATACTCAATTATGAAACCATGAGATGTAGGAGGCATCAATGAAATTCTCCATGGGGACTGGAAGAGTAACTAGTCGATAGAGAAAACTCTCTGTAACTAGCTCAGATTCCTAAGGCCATGCTAAACCCAAAATTATGATGACAAATGGACTCAATAATTTTGTGCTTTGTTCAAAGGCGACACGACTACTGCCAATATAGGATAATACTCCCTTCTCGCACGTCTTTTTTTTTTTCATAGACAAATGAATGTTATGATACAGAGGAGGAAATGAGTGTCGTAAGTAAGAAAAACTAGTTCCAGCAGTGGAACATACCTATGCTCAATGCAAGGAGATGCATGAGGGATATGGACACTTGGGGGAATGTTCCCTCCTGGGTATAGGGTGTCAAATTGCAAAGGATATAAACGAGGCTCTGCTTGGTTGAGGATGAAAAACTGTTGAGGAAAACGGTTTATAATGTAAAGAGAGAAATGGCTATAGGCTCAATAATGTAAGCAAGGGCGTGAGATACAATCACAAATTAATGCCAAAAAATGTCCTTTTTAATAATCATAGTCCACTTGGTTTGAAAAAGCGGTAAACTTGTACCAAATAGGCATCCTTTCAAGTCCAATTTACGAGTGTGAAAGAGACAATTTCACTCAACAATATTTTATCTTTTTGAAGACGAGTCGGAAAATATCTTAACTAAGACTCACGACCTTTCAGGTCCAATTTAATGAGAGTGAAAGGGACAAATTCACACGACAATCTTTTCTCTTTTTAGATGAGTCAGAAAAGAGCTTAAATTAGACTCGATTGGGAGTCCTCTAGGTATAGGGCAGTATGTTTATGAGTGATAAATAAGGCTCATCATAAAGTCATGTATTAGCTATAAGGGACTCCCGGTCCTACGAAAAAAATCTCTGCATGGGCACCAAATGAAGTAGAGGATATAACTAGGGTACCCATGTTTGGTAAGTCTCTACCACTTGATAATGACACATCTTAAGCAGATGGAAGGTTTTGTGTCACAACAAATGGGTTAGTACCTAAAGCATATGAGTGACAGTTATAGGACAATGCAAAAGTGCATGGTGGAATGGATACCTATCCTATATGCTGGGTAATGAAAATACCTGCCCGTGGTTATGAACGATCAATATAACATTTAAATCCGCAAGAATCCCCAGTGAAAACTACAAAAACCAACTCAATCCAATGTTGTATTAATCCATTAGGATAAAAAATGACTCGAAACTATAGAAAGTGGGTAAAAACTGCTATAAATAGTAACAAAACCAAAAATTAGACAAAAAGAAAGGGGAAAAGATACAAACTAAATTACATTAGTATACAAAGAGTTACGCCCAAGCTTGGGGCTCATACGTAATATCTTTTCAAGTAGATCCCATTCCTGGGCTCGGCCAACATATTCCCTTCATAATCTTCTAAATCATAGGCTCCTTTTACTAAGACACATCGCACGATATAGGGACCATGCCACATGGGTTTAAACTTGCCTTCCCCCCGCGATTCTTTGGCTTGATCATATAAGAGGACCAAGTCACCCTCAACGTACAACCAAGGACATACAGAGTTATCATAGTGGACCTTGACATGTATTTTGTTCGCCTTGATAGCCGTAGAGGCATCTCGATGCTGCTCATCAAGACTCTCTAGGTGTACAAGGCGTCGCTCGAGATCGGAAGTGTCAGGTAGGAGCACGACTGCCAAATTAAGAGAAGGGATATCGCATTCAATAAGTAATATCGACTCCACACCATGTACTAACTAGAAAGGGGAAAATCTGGTGGTAGTCTTGACCGAGGTTCGGTATGCCCAAAGTGCGAGATATAGCATAATATGTCAGTCAGACTTATTATGGTTGATAGTTTTATGCAAAATAGTCTTGAGAGGCTTGGTGAAAGCCTCTACCTATCCATTTTCCTGGGGGTATTAAGGGGAATAAGGACCATGCTTAAAACCCAGTTTGGATGCTAGCTCTTCCATCATTTCTTTCTAAAAGTGACTTCCGTGATCAGTGACAATATCACTCAGGATACTGAACTTGGCGATAATTTGATAAAATATGAAGAAGGTGATAGTCTTCCCGTCAAATTTAACTGTAGGCATGGCCTCAGCCCACTTATTAAAGTAGTCTACGACCACGATAATGTGTTGATACCCCCCAGCCGAAGTCCACCCCGCACTTGGTGAAGGGACTGACGATAATGACTGGGTGAAGAGGGGCTGGATGCGAGTGCATTTTTCAAGTGAGCACCTAGCAGGGGTGACATTTCTTAACCGCTTCAGCACAATCTTTAAAGATAGATGGCCAGAAATAATCGACTCACAAAATTTTATGGGTTGTCACAAGCCCGGATAGATGACCACCACAAGCCCCACTGTGGCAATCATTTAGAATTGACTCAGCTTCCTTGTGATTTAAACAACGACGCAAGATATTGTTTATTCCTTGATGATACAAAGTGTCTCCAAAGATAGTGTAATTCTTAACTCGGTATCATACATGTCGTCGGTCATCTCATGAGAGATGTTGAGGGAAATTCAAAGTTTGAAGATAAAGAACAATGTCTCCATACCAGGGGTTGGCTGACGAGACAAGGAAAATTTGTTCATCCACAAATGAATCATCATGGATAACATCCTCATCTAATCGTGGGAAGTCAGATATTAACTCTACAAAGACTAGTGCTTTCTTGGTTTCACAGAAGAAAAATCGAGATCAAATTCTTGTAAAATGAAAATCCATTTATTATACTTTCCCCCTATGATATGCATGGTAAGGACATATTGAAATGGATTGACATCGACAACCATAGTAGTCTTTCAAAGAAATATATAATGGCATAAATGTTGGACTGCGTGAACGGCAGCAAAAGCTAGCTTTTCAACGTGAGAATAATTGAGCTCAGGACCGACTAAGTTTCGACTAAGATAGTAGATGGTGTGCTCGTGGAGCTTATCGTCCTCCTGAACCAAAACCATACCAATCATCTTCTCAGACGTGACGACATAAAGCAAGTAATCCCTATTGTAGTCAGGAGACTTCAGTAGAGGCACCGATACCAAGGCTTTCTTCAAAGCATCGAAGGACTCATGGGCTCACTCATCCCGGATAAAAGGGGTGTCCTTCTTCAAAAGACGCATGAAACCCTTAGTGATATTGGCATAGTTTACTATAAACCGACGTAAAAAGTTAGCTTTCCCCTGTAAGCCTTGAAGTTGTTGAATAGTGCGTGGGGGAGGCAATCGAAGTATTGCCTCAACCTTTAAAGGATCTACCATGATCCAGGTCTCAGAAACTAGAAAATCCAAAAGACGACCAGACCTAACGCAAAATATGCACTTATGAGGGTTCAACAGGATTCTATAGTAATGAAATCTTTCAAAAACTAGCCGAAGGTGCTTAGAGTGACCCACTCTCTTACAAGAGTGAGCAACAAGATCGTCAAGGTAAGATTCGACTATATGCTTAAGATCATGGAATGCGAAGGTCATAGCATGTTGGAAGGTTTCTTCGGTGTTTTTAAGGCCGAGAGGCATTTTCTGGTATGTGAAAGTACCCCAATGACAAATAAATTTTGTCTTGTGTTGATCCTTGGGTTTAATTTGAATTTGGTTATACCCTGAAAATACTTCCATGAAAGAAAACACTTTTTTTCCCACACACTCGTCAAGAATCTGATCGATGAAAGGTGTCGAGTAGTTTTCTTTAGGACAGGCTTTGTTCAGGTCATGAAATTCCATGCATACACGGATGGTTCCTTTATTCTTATTCACATGAACGAAATTGGATACCCATTCAGTCAAGGGAACCGGGTAGATAAATCCAACATTAAGTAGTTTCTCTACCTTTGCCTTAATAGCAGGGGCCTTCCGGGGATTGACATCTCTAAGACGTTGTCGAACAGGTTTAGCATATAGATAAGTTATAATCTCATGCTCGACAATACGAGGGTCGTGTTGAGTACATTTTTATGCTTCTTTTTTACTCTATAAACTATACTTTTGCGTCCATAACCATCCATTTTGCCTCCATTTCATTCCATATTTTCCATAAAACAGCTTATGTAAGGTACATTTATCATTCTTTAGCTTAAGAATTGAGTTTTCTAATTTTTGGCATTAAAATTGAAAATTTATCAGAAATTACAGGATTTGACTAAATCCCGTAATTGCTCCTAGGTTCGTGTACTTGCAGGATAGTTGGGTGAAATATGAGACTTGGGTCATGATCCTTGATGTACAAGGATGGATGATGAGCTATCAGCTTCAAGATCTGAGCCTTCCAGGTGTCTGGTCAACGCTAGTCAAACAGGGCCACTTTAGCAGAAAATACCCTGTTTTAGCCTAAAATCATGGATAGTTTTAGATTTTCTTGGGATTTGTTCATATTTTATGGATCTGAAGGGGGTATTCGACCTTCCTAGCATATATTATGGATCTGATCATGATCTTTAGGAGATTTATTAGCATTATTAGTTTCAAAACTCTTGTATAAATACTCTAAAGCATAGACTAGTATGACACCCTTGGATGTGAATGAAGAAACTTTGGAATTTGCAATCTTGACATCAGTTCTGCGTTTTTGTTCTTGATAATGTTTATGATATGATGATGTGAATGCTGCTAGAAGCTCCTTCTTAGCTGAGACAACTCAAGTGTACAAGTGAAGCATTGGAGGGCCCCCTTTGCCAAACTAGTACACTCTTCCTTTATGTTCTTTTCAAGTAATCTTTGATACATGTTTTAGATCAGATCTTGTTGTAGATGAGTTTTATTCATATCTTTGCTATAGTTAGATGAATTACATAGTTAAGTAATATGCTTAATGTTTCAAAGCCTTACTCATGTTGTGAATGATTTCTTGAATAAGAATTCAATGTGTGGTTTGCTTTCAAGCATTAGGATAATCATGAATGCTTTTTGCGTTATTTATGCTTTCAGTACTTTTGATTTAATAAGAATTGATGATAATTTCTAATGAATGAAAGAAGACAATGAATGCATCTCTTGAATAAGAGTTTTGTCTTTCTAGCATTGATAAGCCTTAGAACTAGTTCGAATATCTTTTTGAATCCTTACTGTTTAGGAAAACATTTGTTGATTACTGTTATGAGATCTATGAATAGGAATTCTGAACATAAGCTTAGCATCTCTTCTATATTCAGCTCTTAGAATAGGTTTTGGTTTATTCCCATTAAAGAATAAAAGTTATCTCTAAATACATACATTTTGGATGTGCCTCTAAGTCTTACAAACACCGGATTGACAATCATTTGCACTCTAATTTACATCAATAGATTGGAGCCTAACAGGTCGATTCCTGGAATCTCTTCATATGACCAAGAAAATACATCTCAGAATTCCTTGAAGAGCTCGATGTAGATCAGGATTTCCTTTGGAAAACAATCTACACCGATATGTACATTGTCAATATTGCCAGTGGTACGAGAGATATCGATTGTGACGGTAGGAGAGATACTCGCCATATTTCCTTCGGCATAAATGTCGTTCGTATCAAGTGAAACTATGACGTGACTGACTATCTCACTCAAAGTAGATCGAAAGTCATCTTGTTCGATTCTTTCAGGCTTTGGGAGAAAATAAGAGTGATTATGCATATCATCCCAGGGTTTGTCAGAACCATTCATGGTTTCGATGATAGATTCATCCGAGGGAAAAGTCTCATCGAGGTAGTCATGTGAACAAGACAATAAAGTGGCTCACATGGGCTTAAACATAGGATCCTCCTCGTTTGTCGGCGAGGTAAACGGATCGGGATCGAAAGAAGAGTCAAGAACAACTTGATACACAATCTTCGTGGTTGATAGTGGCATGGACATTCCATCATGTGACTGACCTTCACAAGATGAATTTGAGGAAGGTAGGGTCCAACAATCATTAAAATAGGAAGTGCAGAAAGGAACAGACCTCTCTGACGACACGGGCCTACTGAACATGGCGTAAACATGGTGAATCTGTGCCATCAATTTGAAGGTACCCATAAGGGATGAATACATTCTAACACTAATATTCTTAGTTTTCAGCTGAGAATTGTCGACCATAGGGATCAACAGTCCAACAAATGCATTGGGACTAACATGCGCAAAGGATAATTGGTTGATCGTCATGATCTTCCCATCGAGTGGAAAACAAAGAGTGCGGAAGACGAACGATACAATGACATTCATAGCATAAATCCAATTGCATCCTAGTAACAAGTTATAATCAAGAGGTGCATCAACTACCTCAACATCCACTTCTACCGTCTTCCCACCTTACTGGACCAGAAAGGTAGGAAGAATATCATGAGGGCAGAAGGAACGACCGTCAAAAGCAGTCAACATGGTCGGCGATTGAGAAAGAGTCGGAGAACCAAGAGCTTTCCAATAGATTAGGGACATCACACATGTAGTAGTGCCTTCATTAAAAACTGCACATTTGATGGTATACTTAGAGTACCCCACATGGATTTGGAATTCTGCATGGTAAAGCAAGCGAGGCTTCACATCTGTGACATAAAACTTGATAACTTTCGAGCCACTAGGATCTAGATCTCCTGACACAGATAGTAAAGAATTCCTCTGTGAAGGACACGTTTGGAGTACCTCCAGATTCGACAACGCACAAGGGGTTTGACCCAGGTCCTCAATAATAGAGTAATTATGGGAAGCTCTAGTATTTGGATTGTGGGTAGAGCATTTGAGTACTCCTTTTGAAATATGAGGCGATGGCTCTGGTTTTTCGATATGTAAAGTTGTCTCCAGAGGAGGAGGAGGAGATTCTAGACCAGGTATAGCCTGTGAAGAACTATAATCACGAGATCGGATGGCTACATGAACCTTAGCATTGACCATATTGATACATAAATAGTCATCGTCTTGCGATGGTGGGTTTTGACTCCCACCGGCCGCATTTCCATCATTTGAGGAGCTTGAGGCCATGTGTTGGTTATGTGGGAAAGGATTCGTCAGCACGATGAGTGGTAGAGATAATAGCTTCATAGCTTCCAGAAGTTTGGGGCATAAATGAGTAAGGTGATCATCTATACAAATCTTACATGGAAATTTCACTTTACGTGTTTCTTTCTTGCCCTCTCCAACATTATTATTTGTCTTCTCATTATTACCATTGTCCTTGGTTTTATTATTATTTTTCCCACCCTTAGGATGATTATTATGTCCTTTCTTGTTATTACTGCATGGTTGTTGGTTACCATTTGGGCTGGTTGATGATTGCATGGAATATACATCCACTGAATGGAAGACACAGATGAGGTTGGCCCTCCTGCAGACTGGTTTAAAGACAACTATTTCAAATGTCTTGTCACCGAGTTTGCAGATTTTACATTGGCGGAACTTACAATGTCATCGGCTTGAGTTATGGGCTTTTGTCTAAGGTCATAGGTTGACATCGGTGCGTCCGAAAGAATGTGATATAACATCCCAAACTGAGCGTATATATCTAACTGTTGGTCTTTGAAGATTGCTTCTTTCTCAGTGGTAACCCCGGATGTAGAAACATCCTTCGAGATAAGAGGTTGCAAAGATTTAAGGAACCATTCTAAAAGAAATGTTGGGGGTATGGAGGTCTTAATCAACGTCTTCCATCTATGCCACTCCTGGATATGATCCGAGATATGAGTGGTTGTGTTAAGCCCTAATATTGGCTCATTACCCCTTAATTGGGGCATATTACATTAGTAATGTTATTTTATGTATGTCGGCTTTATTCCATTAGTTGTAATTATACCTCCTAGTCTCCTATATATACCAAGGAGACATTTTCATTTGGAATCATCTTGGAATTGTACATTTATGTGGGCATAAGGAGGTTTCCCCCTCGAAGAGGATTATTATCTGAATTTCTCTCTTTTTCAAGGCGTTGAGTGCTTATTCTTAGGTTTTTCTATTCTATATTGATATTTGGTTCTTAACATATGGTATCAGAGCTCAAGGTCTTGGGATTTCGTTGCTACATCTGACACACCTTGGAATTTTTGCTATAAATTATTTTCTACAACATTTCAGAAGGAACAAAATGGAGGATATTTAGTAGACGGATCAAGGTACATTGGGTTAAAATTTCAGCTCCTGAGGCCATATAATTTCAGAGATACAACCCGTGCAAGATAGGGTTCTAGAATCATCATGAACTGAGTCATTGCGTAATTTTCGATATAAAAATGTTTATGTAACATTTCAGACCCTGAACTTTGGAGGATATTCACAGAAATTAGTAAGATATTTGTGGAAAAAATTTCAACTTCAGGGTCGTCTTACATTTGTAGATACACCCTGTGGAAGATAACGTATCTGACTAGTCTTAGGAAGGTTTTCCAGGTAAAACAAAAGTAACTTCTTCGTAAAGTATCCAAATTGAGTGAGACTAGTTGCATTGGATAGTGGACAGTCTCTAGTATTTCTGGTATGAGTTTCATAATTTTATATCAATTATTTTGTGTGGGGCATGCTATACAAGTGACATCTCCCGGAAAGGCCAAAAATCAGCAAGTTGTGGGGAAGTTACTGTAAATTCCACTTGGCACATCCAATTTTGATCAAACCTGTGGCATTGTAGAGAAGAAATATCAGAGAATTAAAAAAAATAAAGTTCCATACCCAGAAGGGCTGAAAGTTTGGAGATACAGCAGAAGAAATATTGTCTAGAAAAACCACCTCAAAATCAAGGTTCAAAAGTGATACTTGGCCAACAAGCCACCCAAAAAGGGAACTTCTACACTAAATAAGCCTCTAGATAATCCTACATGGAATCTTGATGAAGGTGAAGAAATGCATAGGGACATAAATGATTTACAAAAGAAGACAGTAGCAAAATATGAACTACAAGAGATGATGGAGGGTTTAAAAGAGGAGATCATGGAAGGGATTGAAAATTTTCATAATAGAGAGGACACCTGAAAGTGAAAATGTATCCCATGAAATTCATGATGAGAACACAAGGAAGGTGAATCAAAAATGGAGAAATTCCAACTTTGTGTTGAAGACCAACCACGTTCCTAAGATTGACATGATGAAGTTTGATGGCAAGGACTCAATCACATGGATACTTCAGATGGAGCAATTCTTTGATCTACATAATGTGCCACATAAACAAAAGGTACAAATTGCTTTTTTATATTTAGAACCTAATCAATTTGTATGGTATCGATGGCTTTGTTCTCGCAAATCACTTGTCACTTGGACAATTTTCACGGAAGAAATGATAGCACACTATGAGGATACAAGGAGCAATACCTTCTTTAGCCAATTGATAAATCTCAAGCAAAAGGGTTCAGTTACAGAGCACACTGAGAACTTCCAAAGATTGAATATAAAGGTAACAGATATTCCAGATGAGCACTTGATTGATGTATTCATAGGAACTTTAAAGGATAACATTCAACATGAGGTTCGCCTTTGGGAACCCAAATCATTGGAGACTGCATTTGAGGTGGAAAGAAATGTTGAAAGTAAAAATATGGCTATGGCTACTAGAAGGACCAATCCCAACATCTATAGAGAGAATAATGCTCCTTCTTCTAAAACACCTCAACAATTGGAGGAAAGAAAAGCAAAAGGTTTATGCTTTAATTGTGACATAAAGTACAGTAAGGGGCATAAGTGTGGTGAGAAGAAATTATTCTACATAGATTGTGAAGAGGAAGAAGAAGAAGAAGAAGAACCATCTCAAGATGAAAACGTAGAAGTAATTTCGTCTAAAGAGTTGACTCCCACAATATTGTGTAATGCATTGGCTGGAATTAGCACTCCTCAAACCCTCAAGATCGAAGGATACATAAAAAAGAAAAAGGTAATAGTCCTAATTGATTATGGCAGTACTCATAATTTCACTCACTATAAATTAGCCAAAGCTCTCAATTGCTTTGTATATCCAGTGCTAGAGTTTCAAGTAATGATTGCAGATGGAGGAACTATCAATTGCTCAAGAAAAAGATCAATCTTACTATGGGGGAATATGTAATGAATATTCCAATGATTGTTATACCCATTGGTGTTGTTGATATTGTACTAGGAATCCAATGGTTACAATCATTAGGAACAATGGCTTTTAATTTTCAAGAACTTTTCATGAAATTTTCATTGGAAGGAAAAGAAATTGAGTTAAGAGGTATCACAGGGAAACCCGGTAAGGTGATAAGCTCTAATGGCATGCCAAAATTATTGAAAAAGGGGCATCAAGGCGTTATTGCACAACTATGCCCACTAGATGTTCAAACAGATAAGCCATCTATTCCTCAATATCTCCAAGGGTTCATTGATAAACATTCCAAAGTATTTGAAGATATTCCCAAAGGTTTTCCACCCACTCGAAATCATGATCATGAAATTCACCTAATTCCTGGGAGTGTTCCTCCTAACATCAGGACATACAGATACCCTTATGCCCAAAAGAGTGAAATTGAGCGCATGGTTGAAGAAATGTTAGAGGCTGGCATTATTAGACCTAGCCAAAGTTCTTACTCTACACCAATGGTAATGGTATTCAGAAAAGATAGATCATGGTGTATGTGTCCAGATTATAGAGAGCTCAACAAGATCATTATTAAAGATAAGTTTCCTACTCTCGTCATTGATGAATTGTTA
>JASDQU011248942.1:7807-19036 GCA_032191745.1 Picea mariana
AGATGGGTCAGTTTACATCATTGTTTTTTTTTTGTCTGAAACATATGTAATGTTTATGTTGTTTTGTTATATATCATTTTTTTATACCAGAGTATTTGATGGATATGTGTTTGTCATGTGAAGATGTGGGACCAGTGCGACCTGCAGACTATGCCAAGAACATGCATCGTCCTTGACCAAGGGCCACACCTACCACCGTAGGGGGACCAGCAGCAACAGGAGATCTTCCAGCCGGGGAGGTTGAGAGGGTGTTGAGACGAGTCGAGTGGAACTTTACTGTGCTCACTCACATGGTCCCTATGGCAGAGATTGAGGATCTACCACCATTTATGCAGCCTCATGTGGTGGGGGCACCATGGATGTGGGTCTGATTGTTTCGAAGTTTTGAAAATGTTGTTGATCAATACAATAAAGCCCCTAGGCCCCGACCTTAGTTAGACTTTTCACGTGCCAAGAACACTACTTGTATATATTTTTTGAGGGCATAAGCCTTGTGACTCTTTATTGGTCATATTTTTGAGGTGCTTGCGTCCACCTATGTACTTTGGTGACTATGATGTTATATATGGATTTTTATGTTTTTTTTTGTAGCTTATGGATCACTTTTGCAAAAAATGTATTTACATGTTTATGTGTATGTCCTTTCATATGTGTGCAATATGCCAATCTAAAATTTGATTAGCTAGAGTATCTGTAATTTGGTTTAAACTCCTAGGAACATGAAAATATGTAATATAATCAAAGCTTCATTCTAAGAGATGTACCCTATGGAATCTTTGGTGTAAGGTCAGATCATGAACATGGTAGACTCTATTTAATTGAGACACAACCAGCTGAGCGTCAAGATATACTTAGAGATGAGAGATACCAAATTACAAGTCATCACAAAGAAACTCAATAACTGCACTATACTCAACAACATTGTTTGTGGTGTCACCTAAGCATATACCTCCAGAAGATAATAACTCGCCTCGAGGTGAAAGAATTACCCAAGCTACAGAGGCAAGCCTCCGAGTGTGTCAGCTAGCACCATCTATGTACCCAATGAACACCTCGAATTCACTTGATATATTCCACAGCGACGAAAGATATATCAAAAAATGACACATCCATAACACTAAAATAAACTAGAAAGTAATAGTACAAAGACTATACATATGTTACAAA
This sequence comes from Picea mariana, assembly GCA_032191745.1. NCBI lineage: Eukaryota > Viridiplantae > Streptophyta > Pinopsida > Pinales > Pinaceae > Picea > Picea mariana. Next base: position 8,975 of record JASDQU011248942.1, read on the forward strand.
AAGTTACCCATGGTGCCCTACCTATGAGTAATACTTATTGAGGTAGATTCCATTTCTAGGCTCTGCCAAAGCATTCCCTTCAAATTCAACCAGACGATAAGCACCCTTTTTTAGAACCTCTTTTATGATGAAAGGTTTGAACCACATGGGTTTGAATTTTCCTGCCCCAAGGGGGTCCTTATATTTGTCATAGACCAGGACAAGGTTGCCTTTAGTAAAAATCTAAGGATGAATAGTCATACTGACACTTGACTTTATGTTTGTGAGCCTCATTGTCCAGGGCCGCATCACGACGCTACTCATTGAGCTACTCAAGGTATTATAACCACTCTTCAAGTGAAGAAGTGTCTAGCAATAATTGTAATACCAACTTTAGGGACGAGATCTGACATTTGATAGGAAAGACTGCTTCCAGCCCATAAACGAGATGAAAAGGTGAGAAACTAGTTACAGTCTTAACAGACGTTCGGTAAGCCCATAATGTTGAGTATAACATCAAATTCCAATTTGACTTGGTTGAGTTGATCGTTCGTTGTAGGATGGTCTTAAGAGATTTATTCACAACTTCCACCTGACCATTTGTTTGGGGGTAGTAGGGTGACGAATGTTATTTCCGTAACTCAAGATTTGATGTTAACTCGATCATCATCTAGTTCTGAAAGTGACTTCCATGGTCAGTGACAATCTCCCTTGAGACGCCGAACCTTGCTATTATCCGGTTGAATAAAAAGAGAGCTGCAGTCTCTCCATCATCTTTAAACATTGGCATAGCTTCGACCCACTTCATGAAGTAGTCTACGACTACGATGATGTAACGGTTCCCCCTTGCTGAAGGAGGGTTTTGTGTAGTGTAATCAATCCCCCACTTGGTGAAGGGACCAACTGTGATGACAGGAAACATGGGACTGGGATGTGCCCTCATCTTCAAAGAGAAGATCTGGCACGGGTGGCACTTCTTGACCGATTCGATACAATCTTTGATTAGTGTCGGCCAGAAGTAACCTACTCGTAGAATATTTTGGGTTGTTTCCAACCCAAACAAATGACCACCACATGCTCCAGTATGGCAATCGTTAAGAACAATAACTGTTTCTTCATAAGTGAGACATCGATTCAAGATGCAGGTCTACACCTCTTCGATACAATGTATCAATGAGTATGAGATAATTCTTAGCCTGATGGCATATGCGTCGATGCTCATCATGAGAAGCAAAGGTGGGGCACTTCAAAGTCTAGATATAGATAAGTATATCTCCATACCAGGGATCTGAAGAGGTGATAAAAAACATATCTCCTTTGACAGGCGAATCTTTGGGCACAAAATCACCTAACTCAACTGGAAGTTCTGAAATAAGTTCTGCGAATACTAGTGACTTTTTGGATTTTGCTGAAACAAAATCTAAGTCAAACTCTTGGAGGATGACTATCCATCTACTAATATTTCTGCCTATTACCTGTCATTTCAACATGTACTGTAATGGATTCACGATAGCAATGATGGTGGTGTTGCGAAACAAAACATAATGACGAAATCATTGAACAGCATGAACTGCTGCCAACACAAGTTTTTCAATATGAGAATAATTGAGTTCTGGTCCTATGAAGCCTCGGCTTAGGTAATAAATCACATATTATGAGAACAATTCATCTTCCTAAACTAAGACCATGCCGATGGTTGACTCTACTGCAGCGAGGTATAATAAGAAATATTTGTTATAGTTAGGTGGCAGAAGCAAAGGGGCATTCGTGAGGGCATGTTTCAACACATAAAAAGAGCGTTGGGTGACATCATCCCAATGAAAAGGAATGTCTTTCTTTAGTAAGCACATAAATCCCTTTGTGATCTTGGCATAGTTGGTGATGAAACTTCTTAAAAAGTTTGCCTTGCCCTGTAGACTCTAAAGTTGAAGGATTGTGTGTGGGGGAGGCAACTAAATTATTGCATCAACCTTGAGAGGATTGACCATGATCCATGTTGTTGATACTATGAAACCTAACAAACATCCCGATGTTACGCAAAAGCTTCAGTTGTTTGGATTCAAGTGAATCCGGAAGTAGCGACAATGCTCAAAGTTAAGTCGGAGGTCTGTGGGATGATCTGTTCTCTTGTGAGATCGAGATGATAAATAATCTAAATAGGCCTCAACTATATGCTTGAAGTCATGGAAAGTAAAGGACATGGCCCAATGAAAGGTCTCTCCAACATTTTTGAGACCAAAAGGCATCTTATGATACGTGAATGTACCCCATGGACAAATGAATTTCGTTTTGTGTTGGTCTTCGGGTTTGATTTGTATTTGGTTATATCCCAAAAAATCATCCATGAAAGAGAAGGCCTCGCAACCCACACATTCATCAATTATATGGTCGATGAATGGTGTGGGAAAATTATCTTTGGGACATGCCTTGTTCAAATCACAGAAGTCTGTATATACATGAATCATGCCTTGTTTTTTGTTGACTGGCATGGGGTTTGATAGACATTGGGTCAAATGGAGAGGATAGATAAAACCATCTTTTAGAAGTTTCTCAACTTCGACCTTAATGGCTGCTACTTTCCTGGGGTTAACTGAACGAAGATTCTACCAGACAGGCTTGGCATATGGATAATTTGTGATTTCGTGTTCGACTATTTTTGGATCGATGTCTGGCATTTCCTTGTAAGACCAAGAAAAAATGTCACATAATTATTTAAATAGATCTATGTAGATTTGAATCTCTTTGGGGGAGTATTCATCTTTGATGAAAACATTCTCCATGACGCCAGGGTTTCTGGAGATATTGATCGGTATGGTTTCAACGATGGTTTCCATATTACCCTCAACATAAACCTCATCTGTAGCTAAGCGATTAATAGGACAAGACCTATCTCCATTCATAGTCAAGGTAAATTCTCTGGCCTCGATTCTACTTAAATCTGGGAGGAAGTATGATCTGTGATGAAGATCATCCTAGGGTTTGTCTAGACTAGTCATTGCTTCAATTATTTCTTCGTCAGAGGGCAAGACTAAGTCTAACGAATCGATGTCAACGAGAGAACCTTGAGCCCAAATAGGCTCTAGAAGCAGATCTAACTCTTGTGTAGTATTTGGATCTGGTTTGGCTGAAGCTTGCTAGACTAAAGAGTACACTACTTCAGCTGTGGACAAGGCCATGGACATTCCTGGACACCCTGCGCCCTCCATCGTGGCCAATGGGGAAGGGAGTATCCACGGATCAGTGAAGTAAGTCGTGAAAAATGATGAAACTTGGAAAATCTCAACCTTATGGTGGTTGGATATGAATTTGACATCGCCTTGAGGGGGCAGGTAATCGAAGGTACCCATCAAAGATGGGCACAAACCAACCCCTACATTGACTATGCTTGGTTGAGGATTATCAATCATCGAGACTAGAAACACCCCCAATGAAGGGTCAGGTATGGAGAAAGACAATTGATCAATGGTCACAATCCAGTCCTCGTGTGGAAACAACAAGACCCAAAAAACTGTAGCAACCACTGCTTGCATCGCATAAGTCCAACTCCTTCCTAACAAGAGATTGTAGTCGAGGGATGCGTCAACTACTTCTACCTCAATGCACATGGTCTTCCCTCCCAATTGGAGGGGAAAAGAGGGAATGATACCATGTGGCCGGAATGAACGACCATCAAAAGCAGTGAGAAGAGTAGGTGACGGAGACAAAATAGGCTGGCCAATGGCCTTCCAACATGCCAATGACATAAAACATGTCGAGGCGCCCTCATCAACCACCGTGTGAAAAATATTTTGAGTAAAAGTTTTTGTGGGGTGATCCACTACTATCTGAAACACTACGTGGTAAGGTAGACGAGGTTTTAAGTCAGTTGTATATAGAATTATGGTACCCATATTACAAGTCTCGTTAGATCCTAAAGTGGTTAACAAATCCTTTCTCTAGGAATGACAACTTTGGAGGACCTCCAAAGCAGACATCGCATAAGGGGTTTGAGACAAATCCTCCACCACAAAATAGTTCCGGGCAGCCCTTGCAGCCCTTGCGTTTGGGTTGTGAGAATATTTCTTGAATGTGCATTTTTGGATGTGTGTCATTGTTTCACCCAAAGTCTTCTTAATCTGTAGAGGAAGAGATGGGAGTTTGACTTCTTTTCCCTTCTCAGAAGTGCTTGGTTCACTGTAGTCATGCGCTCTAGTCAATATAAAAGCATCACCCTTAATCATATATACATTCGCGGATGTGGGATTGTTTGAAGACAGAGAGGGTCCTTGACTACCCCCTTCCATGCTTATAGAGGCTTGGGTTAGGTTTTTCCCATGCTGAAATGGATTGGTTAACATAGTAGGTTGTTGTTTTGTTACAAAAGTTTGGGCCTCTGCAAGCCGAGGACATTGGTGGGTCAGGTGGTCTTCCGCACATAGGTTGCATGGATACCTTGCCTTTCATTTCTCAATGTTTCCCCCACCATCATTATCAATGGGCTTCCTATCCCCCTTACCCTTCTTTCATTGTTTTTTCTTTCCTTCAGGCTGCTGGGTGGCCTTTGGATTTTTCAATTTCACTGTGTGTACATCAGATGTTTTAGTTGGGGGGGCAGCCAAAATAGTAGTTTGGTTGGCCGCTATGTGTTGTATAGACAACTATTGTAATTGCTTCATCAATTGCCCAGTGGACTTTGTTTCTGTTGAACCAAAAATAACATCGGCATGTGGTCCAACTCTCTGTCTGGTTTTATCAAGTATTGAGCATGGCACATTTGGAAAGATCTCGTATAATAAACCAGACTAAGAATAGATGAGCTCAAGCTATTGAGCTCTCATGATGGCATCTTCTTAGAAAAACACTCTTGATGTCGCGATGTCTTTGGATAACTTTGGGACAAAAGACTTAAGGAATCACTCGAGAAGGAATGCTTTTGGGATTGACACCTTAATTAAACTCTTCTGACATCTCCATTATCAGATGTGATCAGAGATATGGTCTGCTTTTGTCTGTGCGAAATTGGCCAGTAATTCTATGCCAGTGTCGTATCTCACAGGTAATTGGAAATGGTTTAGGAAGGCCATTACCAATTCCCCGAACGAAGAGTATCTTGAGAAATCGAGATCAATGTACCATTTCATGACACTCCTAATGAGAGTACATTGAAACAATCGCAACTACACATAGTCACATTTCAACGAATTAGATGAGCACCAAAGGTGGAAGGTAGTCACATGATCGCCTGGATCTTCGTTCGGCTTGGCTTCAAACTTTGGTATGTATGAAGGAAACTTCGTCGACATAAGAGGCCAACATGGATCATGATAGATAGGGTCATTCAACAACCTTGTCAAGTATGGCAGATGCAAGGTTACCATAAAAGGTAGTTTGGGTTGTTGGTGATAACTTGGGAAAAAGGGACCTGGAGTTTGATTGGCACTAGGTTGCCAAGAAAAGTTTGGCTACTGGCCTAGGTTCTGGTAAAAACCATGGCCATGACCAGTGTATGGATTCTACGTGTGAGGAGACATCATTGGTTGATTCCCAAAATAGGACATAGATGGATGGGTGTGCATTACATTCGGAGGACTTTGGGAAGGGTTTCCCCATGCTGATCCCATGGGGATAGGCATAGTACCTTGTTTAGGGATCCATTAACTGCGGAAAGAATTGCCCCAGATCGACATTCCTGATGAGGGAATGGATCCATGCCAAGAATTCCAAGGCCCTGATGTGGAAGAATTTCCTAGGTTTCCCCCCTATGCAGGAATAGTACCCTGCATAGGAATAGGTTGTCCGAAACCAAGGTTGCCCCCAGTCAGGAAAGGAGTTGATGAGAAGGTGTTGTTACCAAATGCACCGAACAAAGAAAATAGTGTCGAACCTACCAGCATATTATGTGAAGGTGGTCCTTGAGTCCCTGCTCCAAATAAACTATGGTGTGTAGGTGGCTCGACGGATTGCTGATGTGTGCCACCGAGCGAAGGGGACGAAGGAAGTATATGACCTCCCCCGTAAGGGAAATCATTAAAAGGAGTGGAAATGCCCCCCATGTGGCCTTGTAGAGGAGTGTTAGAGCTCCCTGCCCCCAGAACTAAAGTCTGTGAAGTGGAGTAGGAAAGTACAGGACTTGTACCTGAGCTAGGCATCTCGTATGAGAATGGAGGGCTTATCACACTTGGTGAAAACGGGGTTGTGGCCACCACCATAGACGAGATCAAACCACTATGCAAGGTAGAGGTGGTCAAGACCATGGTGGCTGAGACTGGTGATGGTGGGTTAGGAGGTGGAAACTCTCCTGTGGTGACAACCGTATTGGGAATTGAAAAATTCCCAGAGGGAATGACAGCATTTGTTTCCATTGCTGCGTGCGACACTATTTGGCACTTGTAAGGGTGAATCAGTATGATGATGGGTGATGAAAGATCAGTGGTTGGAGTTTTAGGTGGACCAAGATCTTTCGCTCCAAAGTCTAAAACAGTTGTTTCCTCTGGATGTTGGTCGAGCACAATTTCTTGTGACCCGGTCACTTCAAAAGACCCTTGTTGGTCTAGCTTTCACCTTAGTGGTGGCGGGGGTGGCTCCAGTGTAACCGATGATAGGCCTAGAATCCTTTGTGACTAGCGGAGCTCATGATCCTCCAATGTGTGAGAAATTCAAAGACACTCTAGGGATGTCTATTCATTCAAAGAACAACACACACTAAAAAAAGTCCCTACAAGATAAAACAAGCAAACACTAAACTAATTGGAAGAACAGTTACAACAACCAACACTAGAGCAACTTATCGGTGCAAGTGCAACTCAAACATGGAAGCACCCTTCGGTTATACTCTGCAAAGCATGGCCCGATGTCTATCCTAGGTACCACAGTATACCCCGCAGTCACCTATGTATGTCCCTAAAAAGATAGGCAACTAGGTTGCCAGCGTGCGAACAGTCACCAGGGGGCTACAGTTGAAAGTCGAGTAGACCACAATGAGTAGGGTATTGAAACTGAAACCTATCAAGGGTATCAAAAGCAAGTTGTTTGAAAGAAAAATGAGGATCTCAAATGGATTCGAGACCCACAAAGCTCCGTGGAAATTGCAATCGATGGAATCCCAAAACAAGCCCTCTATATGTGTTCTCCACTACGATTGGTCCAACTTTGGAGGGGTTATCTCCACTATCTTTCTGCACGCGACCTTGTGTTTATCCCCTGTGTTAGAGGGGGTTCCCAGATAACTTTCACGATACTGGACTTTGAAACTCCCTAGCTCAAACTCCAATGTTTGATTTGAATGGCCTTGAAGAGTTTCCTCTCCAACCTAATTCAAGGCCCTAACCCTAAACTAGTTGGTTGACCCTACAAACATAAAAAGTCTAATGAATTTTAGATTTAGCGTTAATTTTTATGGCTTGTCTTAAGTCAAAGGTTATGAAAGTGAAACTAGTGATGTTTGAAAGATGGAAGAAAAACAAACAGAATGTTGGAAACAAAAACCTTTACTTCACTTAACTCTTAAACAACTTTTCAAACTTAAAATTTTTTCTAAGATCTTTGAACAGCAAACTCAAAGCAGGATTTCACTCGACTGTGAGCTACTTATCATCTAAGTAAACCATCAAGAACTTATGAAAGAAAAGACTTATCCTTGGTTACTAATGCAAAACAACACTTGTTAACCAACAAAGAAATAAAAGTTTTTTTTTATTTGAATTCTCACAAAGAAAAAAGGAAAAATATCAACAAGTCAAAACCAAGAAAACTTTCTGGCCTAAGCGCAGATTGCAAAGAGTCACTTTAAAAAATCACACACAAGCAAATTAAAATTGGACTCTCACACTTGTCTAAAAACCCTATAAAAGAAAAATTTTGAGGAAAAATTCTAAATGAAAAAAGAAATCTATTGTTGTGATCAAACCTAATTTACTAACTGCTATAACAGAGATCCAAACCTGAGAGGTATAATTCTTGTCAAAATAAAGGATGACTGCCTTACCTTCAACAAAAATTCTCTCCACAAGCACACTGCTGACAGTTCCACAACAAGCATGTGCACGCAAGATGTGTAATGTCAGAGCGTGTGTACACACATGTTGGCCTTATACAAGCCATGTGTATATCTGAAACTATGAGACAAATAAAAATCCAAGCAATCTGGCCCAGGCAGAGACTACTGTTGGTTGTGGAGCCTGATTATCTTCCTGATTCAGAGGTCCTTGCTTTCAGTCGTGTTTATACCCCATGAAGTATTCACACCCCAGAAGTATGTACACTCTTCCACGTGGGGGAGTGTAGAGGGGGGGTACCCCCTTTGCGGGGTCTTGGGGGCCTATCCCCCCGGCTGGGGGGTCTGGGGGCAAGCAGGCCCCCAGCGGCGGTTCAAGGGTAGCGTCCCCCGAAGAAAAAATTGCCTTGTAAAAGTATATTGTAATTTCATTGTAAATCTAGACCATTCATTATAAGGTCGCAGATCTAAAGGTAGAGATTATGTTATGGTTTTTTCCCCTAGAAGGCAACCCTATTTTATGAGGGAAATGTATTACGGCTATGGATGATGGTGAATATTGTATTCTGAGAGAGGAGACTGTGAGAGAAAGAAGAGGAAGTTACAATGGGTTTTGCTGTAGGTTGTATCCCTTCATTTGCTGGATAATAATAAAGGAAGGACTTGGCAATTTCTCTGGTGGACATATCCCACACTGGGTGAACCACGTAAATCTATGTCTCTCTTATATTGTGTGTCTTCTATGTTTTTTTTCCGCATTTGTTTTATTTTATTGCTCCGCGGTCCTATTTTTCTAACAACTATTGGTACTGAGAACCAGAATCTCTTGAAGACTCAGACACTTTAACAGAAAAAGAAAAAAAAATTCAAGGAAAAATTCATAGAAAAAACCAATCTAAGGTGAAACCTAAGCTATAGGCTGTAAAAAACCAAGACTAGAAAGAGTTCCAGAAAACCCCTGAGAAGGACTAATTCTGACAGGGAAGAGGATGACTGCCTCTTTAAAAGAAATTTTCTGCAATCATAAACGCCACTGTCACCTCCTTAGCTAGCGTGTACACACAAGCTGTGAGAATGCAGGGCATAGGTACATGCGTGTAAACCTTATACATGTCACGTGTACCTCTGTGGGTCTTTGAAAAAAAAAAAATTCAAGCAAAGAAACAGAGATAACCGGTATGGAAGACCAGAATCTCTATTAGCTCAGACTTTTGCAGAAACTTTAAAAACAGGAAAATGAAACCAATTCTTAAAAATACCCAAAACTATTCCCAGGAACCCATAAAGATCTCCCCAGTTTGGTCACCAATTCTGTTGTGAGCGGGAAATCCCTCTACGGACTAGCACTTAGGGTTTAAATATGCATGCAGAAAAGACCTAAAGATTTCTACTTTCTACCATCGTCCCATACCTAATCCCCATTATTCTTAAGAAAATACATAGTTAAGAAGATTAAGTCAACATACCTTATTTCAGGCATTTGATGTAGATTCTTCCTCATGCTTGATCACTTTTTGATTGCAGCTCTCCTCCCAAGGCTGACCTGCATTCACACAAAACAAACAACAAACTCCACATGCATTTGATATATAGATTAATGGGCTAGAGATTCAATAAACAAGTATGTAATAAACCATGAAAACTTCATATCGTGGGACGGGAAAAGTATTTATTTATTATTAACTTCAAAAAATCAACTTACAATGATGAAGTCGGCCTCTGCTCCACAAACCTGGTCCTGGGCTCCTCTTCAACTGTCCTCCAACTTATTTTCTTTATCTTTCTCTTTGCATAAGGATGGATAAAGGGTTGGGACAAATGGAATGTTCAATCAGGTATAGTTTCTTTACTATGATTCTCCTCCTCCAAATGGGTCCCCTAACCCTTCTTTTATAGGCTAGAATAAGCTAGGTATTTGGATGAACCCTTGGCCATGCATGGATAGAAGGTTTAGTTAACTCACCCAAAGCTATGTGTTCCATCAACAACTTTCTTTTTTTCGTGCTTTTGTAGGTACACGTGGGTTGTTTTGGGTTAGTGAGCATGTACATGCATGCAGTAATAGAGCAGGGCACATGGACCTTTATAAAAAGTGTTTTTAAGAGGAGTTG